>SNQN01006939.1:0-32879 GCA_008642245.1 Bassia scoparia
TCTCTTGTTGTTGCTCATTTCTTTTCTCTTTGTTGCATTTTGTTGCTCGCTTTTGTTGATGAATTTCATTTCTTCTTCTTCAATTGTGAAATTCTTTCAATTCTACTCTGTCATTTGCGTTGCTTTTGCTCAATTTGAAACTTTTTTGCTCAAAACTTCCATTTTCTTTGTTTAAATCATTGTCCATTTTTTCTTTTTCTGTTTCTACTGTTGCTGTGTTGTTCTTGCAGGTCCCGGTACCTTCTTCTTGGAGCTAGGCCCTGGGTTTAGCGCTTTAAAAAGACCTATCAATAAAGAACCCGAGAAGACGAAGATCGTGTGTACGCTTGGACCTGATTTCAGCTGGCGAGGTAAGATCCGGCGCGTCTCTGTGGCCAACACCGACGCCGAGAGGAACTCAAAGTGTCAGCAGCACTGAATTGACCAAGAGAGCTCTTCCTGAAGTGTTGTTGAGGCCGACACCGACGCCGACGCCGACTTCCCTTCTTCTTCTTCCTCTTTCCTCGGCCATGTTACCGCCGGCRCGCCACCACCATACCAGSGGCAGCAGCGGCGTCGTTGCGTTTCTATTGCAGTTGTGGTTGTTGCGTTGCRGTTGTGTTGTTGCGTTGTGAAATGCAAAGGCATAGTGCAGTGGYGTCGGTGAGTGTGGTGGATTGTGTTGGTGGTCGGTTGACAGTGGTGGTTGGATTGTGTAATTGTTGCGTTTCGATTGCARTTGTGCAGTGGTTGTTCGTTGCGTTGTGTGTTGTGAAATGCAAAGGCAATGGCGAGGTTTCTGATTTGGTTGGCGTCGATTTTGGGTTGGCTGTGGCGTCGGTGACTCGTTGAGTGTGGTGGATAATGGTGGTGGTCGGTGGACATCGGTGGTTGGTTGTTGTGGTTCTTAGTTCACGTTTTTTTTGTGAAGGATGGTGCTTAATTCACTTCTTTTGTTTTATGAGATAAATTATTATCTCCCTTAATTGTTATTATTCATAAAAAGTAGTTCGTATAAATCGTAAAAGTAGTTGTTCTAATTCGTAAAAGTAGTCTTCTAATTCGTAAAAGTAGTTCTTGTATTTCAAAAAACGTATTGTATATTCTAAAAGTAGTTCATATATTTCATAAAAGTAGTTCATATAATTGAGAAAGTAGTTTAATATAATTTGAAAAAGTGCTTCTTATAGTTCAGAAAAGTTATGGTGATATTTCATAAAAGTTGTTCATATAATGTCTTAAATTAAAAGTACTTATAATTGAGAAATTTTGTTGTTGATTATTTAATTTTTTTAAAAAAGTAATTAATATTTGAGAATAAGTAATTCATTTTTTCCTGAAAAGAAATTGTTTGTGTTTATTGTTGAGTGTTTTGTTGTTTTATTATATGTTTAAATTTTTGACATAAAGTAATTCATTTTTTTGGAAAAGTAATTCATCACTTCCTTTGTTTTATGAGATTAATTATCTCCCTAAAATGTCTTATTATTCAGAAAAGTAGTTCGATATAATTCGTTAAAAGTATTTTTATAATTCGTAAAAGTACTTTCTTTAATTCAGAAAAGTAATTATATATTCATAAAAGTAGTTCATATAATTCGTATAAAGTGTTCTTATATATCAGAAAAGTAATTGTGATTTTCTACTGTAAAGTAATTCTATGTTATTTCGGTTTGCTGCACATGTGTTTTTTTAAAGTCATGTTCTGTCATGAATTTACTATTTATAAGTCATGTGACATCTCACTTATCATTTGCCAATTATTTTCTATTTTCAATTTCCCTCTCTAAAATTTTCTCTATTCTTCTCTCTCTAAATTTTCTCTCTACTTCTCTCTCTTCTCTTTCTCTGCTTCTTTTTGCTTCTCTCTCGTTCTCGTTTTCCTTTATTTTCTCTCTTGTTTTCTTCTGTTTTTGTTTTCACTTGTTTTTTCATTGTGATTTATAGTAGATCTGAGTTCAAGAGTTTAGTTTTCTTCTTTGTTTTTTTGTTCAAAAGTAATTTGATCTACAAGATGAAGATATTCTGAATTTCGTTCTGTTTTGTTTTGAAATTTTAAACTTATAGATCTGAAGAAAGATATCAGAATGCTTTACATGCAAAAAAGTTTTCTGATGGAATCACTATTCATGCAAGTAGATTCAGCTGGAAATGCTTTGTTATGGATATTTTAAGGTATGTTATAAAAGTAGTTCATATAATTTAGAACAGTAGTTCATATTTTTCATAAAAGTAGTTCGTATAATTTATAAAAAGTAGTGCTTATGATTTCGTAAAAGTAGTTCTTATAACTCAGAAAGTAATTACAATATTGCAGAAAAGTAGTTCATATATTACATAAAAGTCGTTCATATATTTCATAAAGGAGTTCACATAATTCGTAAAAGTAGTTCTTATATTTCAGAAAAGTAATTGTGATATTTCATGGAAGTTGTTCATATATTTTATAAAAAGTAGTTCATATAATTCGTAAAAGTACTTCTTATAATTCAGAATAGTATATGGTGATATTCATAAAAGTAGTTCATATAATCGTTAAAAAAAGTTCATATAACTTGTAAATGTACTTTTTTCTATCTCTTTTTTTTCTTCTTTTTCTATGTGATTTGTAGTAGATCTGAGTTCAATAGTTCAATTTTCTTCTTTTGTTTTTTTGTTCAAAAGTAATTCAACAAGATAGATATTCTGAATTTTAAATTTTGAATTTCGTTATGTTTGTTTTTGAAATTTGAAACTTATAGATCTTGAAGAAGTTATTATAATGCTTTACATGTAAAAAAAAATTCTGACTGGAATCACTATTCGTGCAAGGAGATTCAGTTTGAAATAACTTTGTTGTGAAGATTTTAAGGTATGTCATAAAAGTAGTTCATATAATTCAGAACAGTAGTTCGTATGATTCATAAAAGTGTTCGTATAATTCGTAAAATAGTTCTTATAATTCGTAAAAGTAGTTATTATAATTCGTTAAAGTAGTTCTTATAATTCAGAAAAGTAATGAATATTCCATAAAAGTAGTTCATATATTTCATAAAAAGTAGTTCATATATTTCATAAAAGTAGTTCATATAATTCGTAAAAATAGTTCTTATATTTCAGAAAAGTAATTGTGATATTTCATAAAAGTAGTTCATATATTTATAAAAGTAGTTCATCTAATTCGTAAAAGTGCTTCTTATAATTCAGAAAAGTGATGGTGATATTTCATAAAAATAGTTCATATAATTCGTAAAAAAAATCATATAATTCGTAAAAGTACTTCTTATAAGTCAGAAAAGTAATTTTGATATTTCATAAAAGTAGTTCATAATTTTCTTTGGTGCAGAAAGTAGTTCATATATTTCATAAAAGTAGTTCATATATTTTCATAATTTGTGAGTTGCAAAAGTTGCATCGAATCTTCAATGTTTTCAACTTCCATTGGTCTGTTTGAAGAATTTGTTGAATTTTGTCTTTCATTTGATTGTTTTTCATTTTTAAAATTTTCGCTATAGATATTTCTTGAAAGAAAGGCTGGAAAGATTGCAAAAGGAGAGAGAATCATAAGGTTTCAGAACGAGAGAGAGCACAGATTGCAGAAGTAGATTAATGGCTGATGGCTGCATTTTTTGGGATTAGCGTTAGGTTTTAATGTGGCCTGTTTATAGTGTTAATTAAGTTGTAATAGTTAGTTGTTAGGCTGTACGGACATAACGGAGTCCGTATGTCTTGTTGCCAGCCACACAAAATATAGGTGTGCTGGTTACACACAAAACGAGCTATTTTGAAGAGAGAGTTTTGCTGTTTTACTAATAATGCAATCTTCACTTAGTTTATTAAGTCAAATTATTTGTCTATTACACAGAGATTTCATTTAAAAATTAGTCAATGTAATGATTGTTTAATTAAACAAGATATATTTATATTGATTTTTTTTTTATAAAATATTGGTCATTTCTATGACATACAATAAAGTCTACCATGGGTCAGGTACGGATTGTACGATTTTAAATTTTGGCCTATAGTTAGTTATGTATTAATATGTAGTACTTCGTACAATGGTTTGTAAAATAATTATAATTAATTTAATTATCCGTCTTTGAAAATCCAAGGTTTCTAAGCATACTTATTTTTTTATTGCTGTTTAGAGAGCCACAAGGGCGGGGTGAAAATCGTTCTCGAGATCTCCTGAAATCGGGARAGAAGCTCTAACCACCAAAGCTATCTCTCACTCTCTTCTAAGCATACTTATTATTCATTAAGAACAATTAACTTTATAAGCCGTGCATTGCACGGGCATTATACTAGTTCCTAATTAATAAAGAAAGGRAAATCTTGGTATTCTATCTATGCGYGACAATGAACAAAACCCAAGTAAACCTTTTAACCCTTTGCATTTACTAATAATTCCAACAATTAATACTCAGTGAAAATAATGATAYTGTCCCAAATTACATAAATGTCACTATAATTGGCACTCTTATCCCACATAAACAATAAGTAAACTTTAGAATTACCACATTAATATAGAAATATTGTGTAGTATTTGATTGGTATTTCTTATATTRGATTTGACAAGCATGTTGATTGTTGAACTTGTATATCCATACATAATATCCCTTGAATCCTTGATAGTTGRTACATCGTCACATTTTTACAATGAGTCATTACCACATACATTATGGATGAAAACTAATTTTAATTTATTTCATTTTTGGGGTGAAAACTCACACAAACTTTGACACATGTACATCATTCCAATTTTCCACTTTTAATATCATTTCATTATTCATTACAATAATAATGGATTTAAAACAAATGCATATACCATTATCATGTGAATTGAAGCTAAACTGTTTAGACTTTTGACAACACTAACGCACAACACTCTTCTGGTTGTCCACTTTCTTAGCTTGTTCCTTGAATTTCTTGTATATATCACCCTTATAAAACTCCCTAGTTCTCATAACCAATATAAACGACACCAACGCACCAAAAAACGACACACATGCCAATATTACGAAGGACAACCTATAACAACGTGACCCAATACAAGTTAGTTCCGTCACATCCGACCTTGTTAGCCCTCTTTTCGCCAATTGTTTCCGTGCTTCCTTGTCGTACAACTTCCCAGTGAGCTTCACGCTGAGGATGTACGACCCAACCGGACTCGACAACGCCCCGCAATTGAACAGCGTCGAGTAGTACTTGAGCCCGAACAGCTCCGATATTATYGCGAATAGTAGGGGCACTTGGGCCCCGAATGAGAACCCTATGATCACCGACGCAAYGTAGATGGACCCTGGGAAGGGGAAGGCTATGAGGATGTGGCCCACCGACGCCAGTACCAATATGASCGACGGCATTAGTGTCCGCGGGACCTGCCACTTGGCTAATAGGGCTTCCGACACGAACCCGGCAAACACTCGACCAAAGAAGCTCCATATGCTCACTAGGGAGACGAATGTGTTGGTTGTCTTACTGGGGTAACGTAGTGCTTCCCCGATTTGACCCAAATTGTCTATTGCAGTTAAACTTGACCCTAGACCACACATTGTAGCTAGGAACAAAATTCCCATATCAATGCTAAAGATTGCTTGCAATATAGTGTAGTCTTCCCCTCTTTTGGGCTTGTTACATAYAGTAAGAAAACACGATCTCATCTCCTTAACACGATCAGATTGATCACCTTCACCATTGGAGCCCTSAACCTCTTTATTCTCTGCTTTCGGATCAACTAAATCACCATCAGCAACCACAACAGRRGSAGGWTCATTATCAACAMCGCTACCATCTTTCRTTTCGAGTCGAGTATTAAGCAAGTACTCCTCCCTAACRGCAATCAAAAGTGGCAGAAACAGCATACCACACACAACAGTAGCACTGCCAGCATAAGCAGCTCTAGTAAAACTGATTGTTTGCTCCAAAATGGTCATAAYCATTAGAAACAGGGCCAACCCAATTGASACATACAAGAAATGATAAAACACATTAACTTCATCAGGTTGTCTACTCACTTTTAAGGTTCTAATAGTGTACACAAAAACAACAGACATTGCAGCAGGCAACCACCCAATTAAAAGAATCAATGACTTAGAATCATCACCATAAATTGCCAAGTAAATCTGAGTCATTATTGCACCACTTAACCCAATAAAACCCTTCAACAAACCCAGCATAATTCCCCTACTTTCAGGGAAGTTTTTGACACATGTAACCAAAGCACCAGTATTGGCAAAATTTTGGGAATTTGCACCAATCATGATGTACAAACACATCTGCCAAACTTTGGGTTTAGGAATTTTATATGTGACAGAAAGCCAAATCATGAAAAACCCAACAAAGTTCATAGCAGAACCAATCAGTAGAACAGCCCAAGTTGGAATTACTTCTGCAATTAGCCCAGAAAAAAGACCAACATTTGCACCCAAATCTTTGAAAAAACCCAAAAGATTAAGGGTTGATTGATCATACCCCAATGAATATTTGATTTCTTTAGAATATGTTCCAAAAAGATATGTAGCACCAGCACCTGACATTATCAGAAATGATGCAAATACTGTAAACCATTTTCCTTGCACTACTTGCACTGCAAATTTCAGGGAATTCACTTCTTTGCTTTTGCTCATCTTTGAAAAAAACAAAACAGAGATTTCTTATTATTTTTTTTCTTTAAGTCTTGAAAATGTAAAAGAAAGTTTGTTTGATTTTTAAGAAGAGGGAGGGAGTAAAATAAGGAAGTAACAATTATTGTGGATTTCTAGTCATGAGTAAGTTACATTTTATTTTTTTGGTTTTTAGGAAGAAAGTTTTTTTTTTTAAAAAAAAAAATAAGGAAGCAAAGAAAATTCACAGGTAATATAAGTTATTATGCAATACTTTTGCGGTATTACCTCAAAAAAATATTTGTTTACATGGTAAGGTATATGAGTGGTCCCACATCTGTCCAATATCATGTTAAAAGCATTAGTTGAGGGTAGAAATCAAAACCCTCTGACGGAGTCTGACCTTAGCTACACCCCATTTTATATTTTGACTATATTACATGTATGTGAAAGTGAGTGAGAACAAGTTGACCGATTTTAAATTACTAGGAATCTAGCATAAGATATGCAAAAATCAAGGTTCTAAGATATTATGCACCTTCTCCGTTACGTATTACTTGAAACATTTGAACTAGAGGAGATTTTTAGGCAAAATTTCTTAATTGTAAATAAGGGTATATGATTAGATAAAGTAAGAGAGAGAAAAGGAATAAAGTAATGAGTGGGTATAAGATTAGCAAAAAGTGAGAGAGAAAAAATGAATAAATTAATGAGTTGGTGTAAGATTAAGAAAAAGTAAGATAGAGAAAAGTAGGAAAAAACTTACTAAAAATGGAAAAAAAGAGATTGTTTCCAAGTAATATGTAACACCCATTTATAGCAAATGTTTCAAGTAATACGTAACGGAGGGAGTACATAAAATCTATACAATATTACTAAAGCAATCCCCACCCTTCTATTTTCCTCCCAAATTTCCCTCCAAGCGCCATTTAATTAATGATTGTATAAAAATTGTAAAAATAATTAATGAATATAGATTAATAAATGTGCTTTGAAAGTAAAATAAAGTATAAACATTTAGTAATTGATACTACATAACTATTAAAAAATAATCAAAATCAAAACCTATAACTATTAAAAAATAATTCACAAATCAAAATCTACTTTTAGATAATTACATTTTAAATAAATCAAAGTTTCGATTTATATAAAAGTAATTCTTAATTCATTTACAAAACGAGCATTTGCTCGGGACTATCTAGTAAATAATACTTCTTCCCTTTTTATACTCACACCACTATTTAATGGTCACTATTATAATTAAATGTAATATATTGTTTTTTATGTAAAAGGATAAAAATAGAAGAAAAAACTCAACTAAGCATTTATTATCGTGATTGTTGTGTGATTTTTCTTATTTCTTAAATTATTTCCATTAAATAGAAGGAAAAATTACAAAAATAATCTGACCTTGAGGTGTCTTTAAAAATAATCTGACCTTTCAATTATTCCAAATTAATCCGACCTTTAATCTAATTCTAATTGGTTATTAATTAGAAAAATTTGCTGAAAACTATCTACATTGTTTAGAACTTTAGAAATAACTACCCAATATTTTTTTATTAAAAATAACTACCCACATTATTAAAACCTTGTAAAGCACTTCCCACTTTGTTCTTAGACAAGAGAAACCAATTTCCGAGCAGTTTTCTGACATTCGAACTGTGGCCCCATTCCCTTTTTTATTTCTCTCCTCCCTAATTTTACCTTGCAGTTAAATTAAAGCAAAGTGTCATAAAATTAGGTAGAAATATTCCTAAATTAAACCATGAATTTGTCACATAAAACCTTCAAAATCCAGAAATAATTCCAAGAAAATGGAATGTAAAACGCCATCATTATCAAATTAACTCATCAAATCTATTACGAAGAACTAATTACAAAAATGGAGAATTATCCTTCATCATCATGAGATCAAATTAAATTGAAGTAGTGAAATTCATGATCAAATCATCCGAACAACTCAAACTTTTCCCAATCATCAAATAATCCGAAAACCTAGAAAGAACGCAAGCAAAATCAAGAAACGATGAAATGATTTAAAAAAAGAGAAACACCCAAACAATGAGGAATGAGAGTAAGATTAGAGCCATAAGAACAAGGATCAAAGAACAAGAGTTTAATAGGAAATAGTAAAACAAAGTATTGCCACTACAATCAACAGAAGAGTGTCCAATTAAGAAAAAAGCTCAAACATTCAACAAACGAAGAAGACGATTCAGAAACCTAACGAAACCCCAATTTCATACAAGCTTATTTCAAAAGCCCCGATTTCTCTAAAACTCTCTAAAATTACCTTAATTTCCGAAAATTCTCCCCAATTCTTCTAATTCATGTTGATTTTGTTCAATTTCGATTCACCTTCAATTGTTGTTCGTCATGGTCTAATTCACGTGTTCAATCATTGCTGCTCTGATTGTCTTATGTGGTTGACTTCATGTTGCTGCCTTGATAATGCTGGTTTTGTTGGCTTTCCTAGTGCTACTACTTGCGTTGGGCTGCTTCTGGTTCTGCTAGTTAGGTTGTTTGTTGAACCCTAAGTTTTGATGAGTGACACTTCAAACCAACAAAGCAAACTCTATGCATTATTATCTAATATGTGTGTTTAGTGATGTGTTTAAAGGATCCATGCAAGAACACAAAGGAGATTTGGGATTTGTTAGAAATTACTCATGAAGAACTAATGAAGTCAAGCGTTCTAAAATAAACTTACTAATGTCTAAATACGAACGGTTTGAAATGGAAACTAAGAAACCATTCAAGATATGTTCACTAGATTCACTATATTACTAATGAATTGATTTCTCTTGGCAAGCACATTCCTACTGATGAACAGGTCAGGAAGATTCTTCGAAGTCTTCCTCAAGATGAAAGATGCAGGCTAAGGTATCCGCACTCCGGAAACCAAGGACTTCACCAGTTCAATATAGAACAATTGGCCGGATCTCTCACTGACTCATGAGCTACACATTGGATCCAGTTCAAACGAGCTAACAAAGGTAAGAACTTAGCATTGAAGGCTGAGGAATCCGAGGAATCTGAGGTAGATGAAGAAGATGCTGCCATGCGTAAGGAAATTTAAGAAAATGTTTAAATCTAACAAATACTCTAGAACTTCGTCAAGAAGGCAGGTACATCAAAGAATAATCATCCATGTCATAGATGTGGTGCTAGTGATCATTGGGTGAAGAACTGTCCCCTGAATCCTGACAAAGAAAAAGTTAAAATGAAGAGCTACGGCAAGGGTGCAAGGAAATTCAACAAATCAGACATTAGGAAGGCCATGATAGCAGCATGGGGAGAATCTGATAGTGATGAAGATGAAGAGTCCCCTGAGGATGAAACTGCTCATCTTTGTCTTATGGCCAAGAATGATGATGAATCAAAAGAAAGAGAGGTATATCCTGATCCCAAGAAGTTACTTTCTCTAAACAAGACTTAATTGATCTTATTATTGAATATGATGAAGACTGGAGGTATGTTACCAAAAGTCTTAATCAATTTGAAAAGGCTTTAAATTAAACMTGATCTAACTGCGGGCCGGGCCGRGATCGGGACGGGCAAGGACAGTCTTTTTTGGGCCAGATTGCGGGCCTGATGTTTGCTGCCCAAACCCATAAATTCCGGGCTTGCGGGCTGTTTTGTGGGCCTGCGGGCCAAAGCTTCTAACTTTTTAGGCTTCTATAATCAATAGTTCAATACCGAAATTTTTTAAACTAAAGAGGAAAATTCAAGTATCTAACACATAATATAAAGTATCTAACACATCAAGTATCTAGCGTGTTTTAGTGACTGAGTTGTGATGGGTTTCAGCTTATTACTCTATTGGGTATTGGGCTTGCTCATAAAACAAATTAACAAAACAAAAACATACGCACTCAATACTCACACTCTCACAGTAAGTCGAACACTAACACACAACACAGTGACACACGCTACTAGACGTCTGAAAGCCTTTTACTTCTTTGCGGGCCGGGCCGGGCCGCGGGCCATACAGTCATCCCAAACGCGTAACAAATTTTTTCGGTCCAGAAATTTCTTACCCAAACCCGCCCATTGGGCCAGATTTTCGTACCCAATCCCTCACTTTTTTCGGCCCGGGCCGGGTTGGGCCAAGGATGATCAGGTCTACTTTAAATGCTTATAAAGATCATTGCACCTGGATAGAGAATCACAGAACGGATGTTCAAAATAGAWTATTTGAGCTTTTCGACAAGAACCTCCTACTGAAGGAACTTGTTAAAAAACTCAAACRGTACAACGTTATGCTTGGTATTGAAGTGTCTCAGTATAAATTAATGGATAATGACCTGAAWGGTGCAAGTTCCTCCTCAAACAAATTTATAAAAGAATTTGAGGAACTCAAGATAAATCTCGAGGAACTCAAAGTTGAAAAAGCAAAACTTGAGAAGGAACTTGACATCAGAAAGAACAGAGATATAAGTCAATATTTTGTACCTAAATGGATTGAAGAAGCTCAAGTGAAAAAAATTGAATGCTTAGGCTATGTGCACTCTAAGCACAAAGATAAGAAGAAGAAATATGTTGATTTGCCTAGCAGTAAGGTTTGCACATTCTGTGGTAAAACTGGTCATTATGTGTCTAACTGTGCTAAGAACAACTGCTCATAAAAGCAACATTGCAAGTTATGGGTAAAGAACAAGTGACAAAATTTCTTCTTCTTCTTTTCAAAGGCCTGAAGGAACGGTTTCTCATACTAATCTTAGTTCTTTTGCAGGTTCTAGTGAGGGGGAAACACATGGGTATCGACAGTGATTGTTCACAACCATGAACAGGAGATAAATCTAATTTTCTAATAGAGCTATGAAGGGTGGACATGTGATTTTTGGGTGATAATAAAGGTGAATCTAAGCAAAGGTAAAGTTTGGTAAGTCAGTTCCGCATATATTGATATGGTATTTTTAGTCGAGGGTTTGAAACATAATTGTTAAGGTATCTCAATTTTTGTGACAAGGGAAACACATTTATTTACTACTGAAATTAATAATATCACATCAACACCAATGGATTTAAGTTTTTCTTCAAGGGAACATGGGGAGAGGGAACACATATAAGTGGCATTCAACTAATCAAGGAAAACCTGCATGTTTAGTGTGATTGAGGATGAATGCATTTGAGATGGCACAAAGATTTGGCCATGCAAGTTTCTTCCATGAACAAGCTGTATCAAAGAATTGGGTAATTGACTTCCAAGTGTCAGATTCCCTTTGGCAGTAACATGCAATGCTTGTGTGAGGGGAAGAATTAGGTCTTCCTTTAGTGTAAAACATGATAACAAAAATACAACCATTAGAGCTATTATATGGAACTCTTGTGGTCCCTGAGAATTCAAGTAGAGTGGTAAAATATGTTTTGGTTATTTGTAAGCATGGATACTCAGATTCACTTGGGTGTTTTTCTTAGCCAATAAGGATGAGACACTTTTGACAGAGTATATAGATAGCTTTGCTAAAAGAGTTCAAAAGTCAGTGGTTTCCAACATTGTTCATATTAGGTTGACCATGGACTATTTGAAAATTACAAGTTTGATGAGTTGTTTGTAGGGAACAGGTTGAAATTCAATTAATTCTTTGGCCCACGCACTCCAGCAACAAAGTGGAGTTGTGGAAAGGAAGAAATCAGACCTCGAGGACATGGCAGAACCATGTTAATTGCCAGTGGCCTCGCAAAGGTAACTTACTGGTCGAAGCTATTAATACTAGCGATGCTATATAATCAATCGTCGTAATGCTTAGACCTATTGTAAGAAAACACACATAATGAACTACTTAAGGAAGAAAACCTAACATATCTCACTCAGACAATTTGGTTGCAAGTGTTTTTGTTCATAATATGGTAAACAGGAACTAGGCAAGTTTGATGAGCGAAGTGATGAAGATGGCGTCTTGGCTATTCAATCATGAGCAAGGAATACAGAGTTACTAACAAGATTCCATGTGTGTGAAGAAGAGTATTCATGTTATATTTGATGAGCTAACACACATTTTAATGCTCAAGATAGATGCAATGAATTTTGAAATAGGTCTTTTCAAGAAAGATGACCGGTGAAGAGCATCAAGCCTCTAAGGTTCCCATGCACTCAGGTGGTGGAAAAACCAGTTAACACTGAGTTCCTTCCCCTGAAAAGAAGCAGAAGGAATGAGGTGCAATGCTGAGGAGAATGCAGAAGGAACACAATTTGAGCAGAGCAGACTGAAGTTCTGTAAGAGATTTTTCGGCCAAGCCATGGAAACCAAAGTTCCATCTTTGTTGATCTGATTATAGAGATATCAACAAAGGAACTCAATAGAGGCAGCTGAGAACTTTGTGAATCCAAGCTTTTTATCTTGTTGAACCCAAGAATCATGAAGAATCTCTAAAGATGCTGATTGGGTGAATGTCATGCAGATGAGCTAAATGAGTTTGAAAGAAACAAGGTAATGACTCTTGACCTGACCGCTAAAACAAGAAATATTGGACGAAATGGGATTTATAGGACAAATAGATGAATATGGTATGTGTAAGGAAACAGGCCAACGTAGTTGTAAAAGGTTATACAAAGAGAAGTAAATTTTGAAGAAACTTTGCACCGTATCAAGGTTAGAAGCAATTCGAATTCTTTTCGCTTTGCATTTTTATGGGTTTAAATATATTAAATGGATGTTAAGTGTGTTTTCTATGGTTTTACAGGAGGAGGTTTATGTTGAACAACTCTGGCTTTGAAGAATTAACTATTTCTAAATCATGTCTTTAAGCTTGACAAGGCTCTCTATGGGCTACAGACCAAGAGCCTGGTATGAAAGGCTATCAATTTCCTTTTACAAATTCTTTTAAAGAGGAAAAGTTGATAAAACATTTTTTTAAAAGCTGAAGGAACTGTCTATTGATTGTGCAATATATGTCGAGACATTATTTTTGGTGCCATAATGAAAAACTGTGTAAGTATTTTGCTGACCTTTATGAGTGGGAATTTGAAATGAGGGGATGGGTGAGTTAATCTTCTTTCTTGGTTTGCAAATAAAGAACTGAGAGGGGGAACTCAATCCATCACAAAAATATTTAAGGAACTCTTGAGAAAATTAGTTGATCAAGTAAAACAATATACTCCTATGGGAGTTGGTACCGATTCGATGAAGATTCCACAAGTATTGTTGTGGATTAGAAAGGTACAGAGGTATGATTGGTTTTCTTCTCTACTTAACTGCAGTAGACCTGATATTTTTTTTAGTGTAGTTGTTATGCAAGATTTCAATCTATCTAAGGATACATCTCATGGCTGTTAAAAAGTATATCCAAAAGGAACAGAGAACATGTTGTCTCTTCTATCCAAGAAGTGATACATTTGACTTGAAAGGATTTACTGATGCTGACTATGCAGGAGAATTTAGTAACAGGGGTACTTCTGGAACAGTCCAGTTCCTTGGTTCTTGTCTTATATCATGGGCATCAAAGAAACAGAACTCTGTAGCCTTATCTATTGCTGAAGCTGAATACATTGTTGCTGCTGCATGTTGTTCTCAAGTCCTTTGGATCAAACAACAATTAAGAGACTATGGTATGAGGTATGACTGTATCCCAATTTATTGTGATAATACTAGTGCCATATGTATTTCTAAAGATCCATTTYATCACTCTAAAGTTAAGCATATACATATCAGACATCATTTTTTAAAAGATTATGTTGAAAAAGGCTTGATCAAATTAGACTTTTTTTGTGAAACTGAAAATCAAATAGCTTATATGTTGACTAAGCCACTAGCAAGGGATAGATTTGAAAGGATGCGTATGGAATTTGGGATGATTCAACTATCCTAAGAGGTGTTCCAGTAATCCCCCAAGGTATGATCTTAAACATTATGTGTATATATATATATGTCTCATGCACAATTTTTATGTGAGTAGCATTACTCCAAGTATTGCATATATATTTCATGTGTGCTAATATGAAATCATTTGTGTAAATTCAAAGCATGCTGAAATATGTAGTTTGATGAAGTGTAAAGCCCAAATTTKTTTTGTTCAATAGTTCAAGCCCAAATATTAACTAAACACAAAACAAATTATTTTTATCTTTTATTTTTTAATTTTATTTCGGCTAATTAAAAAATAATATCTCAGAATATCAAATCTAAATTAGCTATATTGCATTCGAAAATTAATTTGCCTAAATTCACTCAACCGAATGCAATATATTTTGTTCAATGCATATATAAGTATCCCACTTATACTTGTCAAATCAACTGCATCATCTTAATAAAATTATTGACCACTATTAATTACTCCCACCTACTTTTGACCGCCCCAAAATTCATCTCCCTTCACCCACACCACTCGTTTTACTGCCACCTTTTCACTTCTTATAAATTATRCAAACAAAATTTGAAAAACTTACCTTCTCATCACCACTTCCCACAAAAACACTCTTCTCACTTCAAAACTCAAACTCAAACTATTCTCCCATGGATATCTCTCCAAACCCGAAAAACACCACTCGTGAAATTGCTGAGCCTTCAAAAAAGAGAAAATTCGAAGATATCGAAGAAGAATGGGAAGAGCTTGGAGATCCGATTGCAATGGAAGGAAAATCACATGTCCGAGTTCGAATTGAGTCCAGATGTGCAAATTTCGTGAGGGGAATGGCTATAAACATCGATTGGTGTCGTGCATGTAAGTTCACTCAACTCCTTGATATTCTTGAATTTCAAGGGTGGACTGATTTATTTAGCATTGGGTTTAAGAATGTTATTTCATATAACTTAATGGAGAAATTTGTTGAAACATTTAGGTATGGGGAGGGAGTATGTTCTTTTAAGATTAAAAATCGCGAAATTGAGTTTACTGCTGCTAATTTGAGTGAGGCTTTTGGTGTTCCAAATGAGGGTTTTGATTAATACTTTAAGGGTTATTATGAGAAGAAAGGTGTGGATGGTGAGATGGTGAGCAAATCTTACAATGGTGTGAGTATAGATTAGATGGTTGTGCACATAGGAGGCAGTGTTGACCAAATTAAAACCAATCACAGAAATTTCAGCCTAATTCAAAAATTACTTTTTCATCTTGTTTTCAGATCTATCATTCCACACACACAAAAGAGAGACGAGGAAAATCATCTTGATGCCTTGTTAATGTATTGCCTTGAAAACAAAATAAAAATCAACTTTCCATCCTTAATGATTCAACACCTTGACCACTGTATTAAAAAGAACATGAAAATTGGTTATGGAAATTTGCTGACCACTTTCTTTGAGAGCTTCAATATCAAACATGACAAAGATGTTCTCACAATGCAAACAAACAACWTCATTCAACCGAGCACCTTGCATAGATTGGGGTTAGCAGTGAGGGAAGGAAGGTGTGTGTATGAGGATGACATTAGTGAGGAGGAACAAGATGAGGAGAATGATGGACATAGATCTGCTGAAAAGAGTGAGGAACCAGAGAAGGAGAAAACTCCTGAGGTTGTGAAGGAACCGACTGAAGTAGAGGAGATGTYAGTGCCTAGATCTACTAGTAGAGGGAGAGGTCGTGGCAGGGGAAGGGGAACTTTGAGGAAAAGTGGTAGAAACACAAGGAAAGCTGCTGAGAAGGAGCAACTACAATCTTACTTTGATCTAGATGCAGAAGAGGAGGAAGCCAAAAAGAAGGAACCAGCTGTGGAGCGCCCTACTCCCAAGGAACAGAAGGAGGAACCTTCTGCTATGGAGTTTGCTATGACTACTGGACAAGGGTTTAATGCCTTCATTTCCACCACATTCTCTGCGGAATTGAGGAACATCCAAGCCACAGTCCAAAATGTTAACATCAAGCTTGATGGAGTCCTTTCTCGTCTTGCCACCRTTAAAGGAATGCTCCAGCAACAGTCTTCCACCACTCAAGGTCTCGTCAACAGTCTGCCACCACTCAAGGAATTATGGTCTGTAACTAATTAACAATGGTGCTTTTGGTTATCTCTTTTGCTAAGGGGTACTTATATATATTTTCTTAAATTTGAACTATTATGGGCTTTATATTTTGGATGATTATATATATATATATATATATATATATATATATTTGCTTGAATTATGCTCATGATTAAATTATTATTCATGCTTGGAATTCTATGCTTGAAAGGGTACAACCAATATACTTTCTATGGGTGCTGTGCTATGAGATATATGTATGTGATTTGCTTTTTGATGAAAGCCAAAAGGGGGAAGAGGAGCAAACCTCTTTGGTATTACAGGTTGATGATCAAGTTTTARCGTTAATTGCTTGAGTTCCCTTGCAGTTTAATAAAGCTTGTATAAGGGAAAAATTCAAAAATTTTCATTTGTTTTGTTTCTCTTATATGTTCTGTACTTAATTGGTTATTTATGCACTAACACATTATTGAAATATGGTCTATATTGATTTAGAGTTTGCTTGGTTTGGCATTCATTAAAAAAGGGGGAATATTGTTGACCCTAAGTTTTGATGAATGGCACTCCAAACCAACAAAGCAAACTCTATGCATTATTATATATATGTGTGTTTTAATGATGTGTTTAAAGGATCCATGCTTTAAGGAATCTTAATGGATCGAGGACATCTTAGGAGAAGGAAGGAGTTCCTGTGATTAATTGATGCCGTGGATGAACTCAAGGAAGAAGTTCAAAATAAGGAAGGTTGAGTTCCTTGGAAAAGATGACTAGACATAGTGTACAATAGGTTTGGGTTTCTAGATTTATTGTACTGCTTGGCATTAAATATGGAATAATTGCTCAAAGGATAAAAAGGAAAATAATTATTAAGTTTTGTGATTTATTTTATTAAAGAATTTTTAAACCGGATTTTTTATATAAAGATACATATCTAATAAAGGCCTAAGAAAATTGTTTATAGAATAAAATAAAATCTTTTTATAAAATATTAAAGATTATTTTTCTGTTAGAATATTTCTTAAAAACTTTATATTATATCTTTTGTGATAAAATGTTTTAAATCCGTGTGTTTTGAAGACTTCCTTAAAAATAGGAAAGTTTGTTTACAAGAGTAAAACGTATATTACTGGCTATTAACAAACCAAATGTTTGAGATTTTTAAGGGATAATGAACGGCTAAATATGACTAGGTGAGATCGTGGTGTTATGGAGCTTGGTAGTCAAGTTCCACTGCAAGCATCACTCCTATAAAAAAGGGAATAATGTGGTAGTGGACTACTGCTTGCTTTCAACGCTTACTGATCACACTATAAATACATTAAGTTGGTAATTAATCAAATACACACTTGAGCAAAGAATTCAATCAGAGCTATTACTTTCATATTGTTGCCAAGCATTTAGGTTATTGTTTATTGAGTTGTAAAKTGCTTCTTTCGGCGTATTGAAGCGATGGGTTGTGAGTTTCATAGGCGAGGGATTTCAAGGGAAATCGAGAGTTAGAGGGTTCAAGAAGTTCAATGTGAACTGAGAACGAGGGTTCAAGAAGTTCCTAGGGAACTGAGAATGAGGGTCTTAGATTGTATTTAGGTGTTGCATCCTAATATAATATAGACAAAGTCCTGTGTTGCATTAGGCCACAATTTTTCCTCTCTTGGCGTTTGTCTTGAGAGTTTTTGTGTTGGAAAAATCTCTAGTCTCAAGTTCCTGAAGTTTAAGTTTCTTTTAATTCCGCAAAAAGTGCTTAAATTCCTCCAATACAATTCACCCCCGTCTTGTATTGTTCAGTCGATCCAACATTGTTTCTCCYTCTGGTTCTAGTGCTACTGTTTGTCTCGTYGCTGTTGGATACCACTTTTGGTTGTGTGGTGGGAATGCAGGCGGTAATGGAGGAGAGAGAAAGGAAGCAAAGAAGCAAAGTGAGTTTTCTAGAAAGGAGATGAGTGAAATGAGGAGTCAGAAGGGAGTAATGAAATCGGAGGGAGTAGTTGGTTGGGGTGACTAATGGTGTAATTTAATTAAATATATAGGGGTAAATAGGTAATTTCTTAGGTTAGTGTAATTTTTGGGAGGAAAACATAAGACGTGGGGCCCACTGCTCGAAAAACCGGTTTCTCTTGCTTRAGAACCAAAGTGGGTAGTCTTTACAATGGTTTTATAAAATGTGGATAGTTATTTTTAACAAAAAAATAGTGGGTAGTTATTTCTAAAGTTTTGAACAATATGGGTAGTTTTCAGCAAATTTTCCTATTAATTACATTAACTTGACAAGAACATGACCTTCAATGACTTATCCTTAATGAATTAAACTAAAAAAGACTGAAAAGGTTTTCTTCTCCTACTTGCCATGTTAAACAAGATGAAAATGGTGTATTGTATTGTCTTATTGGTATATACTTTAAATATTTCATTCAAAATTTATTTGACAAAATAAGTAATATCAAAGAATCAATGATAAAGAGATTTAAATTAAATAGCAAAGAGTTAATTCAAATTTTATCATTTCTAATTGAATTCAAATAAAAATACTTCAACTATAACAAAATAAAATAAACAAAATAATCTATATATCTATGTAAAACTAGTTTTTGACCCGACGTTGTTCGGGTGGTGTTTTATTTGTCAAATGACTTATATACAATGAATCTAAAGAATTGAGAGCAAATAAACAATTCCTTTTTTGAAAATTTATTTGATGAAAGATGAATGAATTTGAATAAATGAAGGTGAAGGAAATTGAATGATGAATGTGAATGATTTGTGTCACTTATGTTTGTATGTGTGTGAAAAGGAAAATCAAAATGTTGTCAATTTATTGTCCAGAATAAAAGAATGGGGAAAAAAATGACGTGGAAGCATGAGACGAAAGTTAAATGTGGGGGAGGGTATGTGAGGTGGTAAGGATATGCAATGTGGATTTCTAAGCTAGAGGGAGATTTAATATAGTTGTAGTAGATTGGTAAATAAATTAAAAAGATAAAAGAGGGGATGACACATAGGATATGGGTGGAGGAAGATTGAATAAGATCCATAAGAGGAAAACATGTAAGATAAATAAGGGTGTGTTTTTATGTAATTAGACTCCATGCATTATTTAACTTTAGGACAAAAGAATGCAATGTAATCGAAACAATTATTGTTTATACAATTTGCTCCATGTACATATTACACGTAAGAGTCGCTTAACGTCGATGAGAAAAACAAGATAKTAAGACTACACCCTCCAATTCAGAGTCACAATTTGGGTAGCTCCCAAGTCTAAGAACCATTCAAAACCTAGGAATAGACCAAACCTAGCCACTACCTCCAGAATTAAGACTGGTGAAGGTTCGAGTTCTACCACCGATCACCCGCGAAACGAGACGACAACCCAACACGACAACAAGTGATGAAAACCCACCCACCTCAAGTGCCGAGAAACACCGTATGAATCGAAGAAACTAACTAAAAAGGAAAAAAGAAAATAAAGCCAAATAATTCTCACGGCTATCTATCGAGTACAACCACCAGACCAATATTGATGCGGCCAACCCCTACAACGGCATTCAACACTAGCAAACAGGCCCCTAGCCACAACACCCCCGGAGACAAGTGCATTGTTAAGAACGAGACGAAGTGACAGCGTTGCTTGAAAGAGAGAGGCGAAGCGATAAATCAGCGTTGAACCGAACAAAATAACCTAGAGAGAGATCGAAGCCTGCTCGCCAGCAACCTTTAAACGGGTGAAGGCCACCGGCGAGCCGGGAAGGCAAAGGGAAAGGGAAGATTTTGGGTAAGGGTTTTCAGAGAGAAAGTTTCAGAGGGTTTCGCTTTTTTGAGGCTTCAAGTCACACTTATTGGTAGTTTATGATGGATCRTAAGATTATATTCATGATTAAATAGTTCATAAAGAAATTAATTACTTCCTCTGTTTCTTTTTAACGACAACTTTGTTTTTGACACGCTTTTTAAGGAAGTGATTTAAAGGTATAAATGACCAAATTAGGTAAAATAATTTTAGCACAAGTAAGAATGAGATTATATGTTACTAATCCTAAAATTGTTTAAAATGCGTGCCAAAAYGAAAGTTGCCGTTTTAAAGAAATAGAGGAAGTAATATAATTAATATCAATATTCTAAAAATAGACAATGGAATTTGAAACTATAAGAAGTCCTCAAGCCTTAGTTATTACTAAAGTTAGAGATGATCCAAATCTAGGTTATACAAGATTGATAATATTATGTTAATATACTATAATATGAAAAATTAAGGCCTATCAGGTCTATCAATTATAATAAAATATTAAGTACTCATTTTATTTTATTTTATATCTTATATCAATATTTCAATATTAGGTACTGTAATTAAGATTAGTTACATACATAAGATTTGTACACAACACTATTATAGGTCAAGTATTACTTATCATGAGTATATTACAAACACTAATCAAACAAATAAGCATGGAAGATCATTATTTATATGTAATTGATATATTTTTATTTTTATTTTTGTCATTAAAAGTGTATATTTAATTGATTTGTTGTTATTTACTCATTGATTTGTTAGTTTGATTTTTTTTTAAATAAAAAAACTCTATAATATTGCACGGAGTATATAACATTGGTGAAATACGAATTGTATGATTTCCATTATGTATAATATTTTATTTAAGTGCCAAATTGTAAATTATAATACAAAGTATTCCGTACTTGATGTTATAAAAAAAACTTAATATTATTAAACTTTATGAATCGTGCATCATATTGGTGTAGATACCTACATTTGTCCCTAACCCAAGGCGGTCAATGATTAAAATTCCCTTGCAATACACAAGTTTGAACTGAAAGAGTTAGGACACCGACAGACCCTTAAAAAGGTACTTTTACAAAGTAACAACCCCTTTTTCATACAGCACTATAAAAAATAATTTTTAATTTTAAAATAATTTTATTTAATTTTTAGACATTTTTCTAGAATTGTGCATAATTTTTCCGAATTTTCTAAGCAATTTCATGCATTTTTGACAATTTTCACCCATTTTCTTAATTTTTTTTAAAAATTAAAATCATCAAAGCATTTTAAAAAATCACAAAATTTTAACACAACACTCTTAAAATTAAGGCAGATTTTTCTATGTTTTTTTCCATAATTGTTCATTTTGTGAAAATTAGTTTATGAATTTTTGAAACAAAAACGCAAACACGAGCAATTCTTGAAGGTTCCATACGTCGAATCTGGACTGAACCTCCCTTTCTTGATCCCCAAGCCTCACATATGCATGGGATCAATCAAGCCCCAAGTTTTTCAATCAAATCAAAGTTTTTCAATCGAATCAACTCAAAGATTTTTCGCAACTTGCCAAAACGAAAATGGCAAAAATTGAGCAAAATATTTGTGGAATTTTWTGGTATAATTCTGCCCACTTGGGCAGTACCCACCCCAAAATCACGTGCCCCACATTATTTTTTTGGCTATAAAAAAGACCCACTCGGTTCATTTTTAAAACGACAATTCGACTTTGAACCATATCGAAACTCTGTCGAAAGGTTCTAAGGTTAAAATCTACAATCTTGGTTCAAAACGTCATATTGCAAAGTAGGTTCGAGGCCAATACTTCAAAATTTTCACTCCTTTTTGCGTGCTTGTTAGAAATTCGACATTTAATGTAATTTGCATGTAATAATATTGATTAAACGACTATTTGACTAATCTAAAACCAATTTTAGGCACAACTTCCAATTCTTGTATGTATGCTTGCGTGCTTGCCTCACACCATTATTATGCTTTAAACAAAGATAGACAATTTCATGTTCTCACGCCTAATAAGACACAAACAATGGACAACTGACATTAGGTACCTTAGACATGGAATTAAGCAAAGAGATTACCAAACAAATTTGATAGGTCATTTCACTACCAAAAATAATACCTAAATACCTAACTAGTATAGTCGAGTAAGTAGAGGGTTGAACCATTGAGGAAGGACAAATTAATTCACAATTTGAACCAAGTTCACTATTACTAACGATAAAAAAGTTGGAGTTTCTTTATCTAATTGGAATGCAGTACAAGAAGAGATGAAAATTCAATAATTAAAAACCTAGGACTAGAAGGATCCACTATGCAACAATCACGATTCAAGTGAAAATAATCAGGATGGGAATGAATTTAGGTAAACGGAATTAAACTGTTCTTGCTAGTAAAATCCCACAATTGACTACAAAATTGGCTCTCGCGTTAAGTAATCAAAGGCTCAATTGAAATTAATCGTGCACTCAACTCGCAGCTCTCGCATATAATGTCGAATGAATTAAACTTGCAAAACTAGTTGGCCAAACTAAAATTACAATCACTACATACCATAACAATCAAGTTTACTAAAACAAACCAACTTTAAACCCTAAAAACTAACAAGAATTATGATTGTAGCATAATTTCGCCAAGCCCTAGAAGAAAATCTACTCACTATTCATAATTGAATCAACAAAATAAAAAAYAATCAAAACCCTAGAATTCATGATTGAGAAACAAAGAAATTGATAATAGCAATCAACAACAACAAAAATCAAAGCAATAAACAAGACAAGARAGGAAGAAATCAATTGAAAATACCTTGATTACTTGATAACAATGCAGAATAGCAAAAGTTAGGGTTTTAGGGAAGAAGAAAAGGGGATGAACTCAAAGTAGCGTGATATGCTGCCCTCTCTTCAGAAAAAAATAACAAAAACTACTCCTCAAAAAAATCATTAAATTCTAGCATATATAATTTTCCTAGAAAATAGAATAGAAAATGGTACAAAATTAGGAAAGCAGTTGAAAGGTCACGGCCCAGCAGGTCCGATCAGCGGGCGCTGGTGACCCAGCGCACCAGGTAGTAGTGGCAAGCTTGCGCGAAGAAAAGAACCAGTGTGCGCTGGTTTCGATCCGATCCTGGACCATTGGCTCAACTTCAGAAGCTTGTATCTCATGTTCTAGGAATTGCCTTGGGACGTGTGACCCTCCATTGCGAAGCTCTACAAGTCTAGTTTCCAATACAACTTGAATCGCATTTATCCAATAAGTAAAACTCGAGGTATGGACAAAATAGTTCAAGATGGTCAAACTGATCTTCCGCAAACAAAGCTATTTCTTCAATTCTAGCTCATATCAGCCCCAATAAGCTATACCACTATCCTTATGAATGTTAACTAAGCTTCGTATGATGTAAATCTTCGTATAAAACATCAATCTTCATCAACTCTCCTTGAATAATCACTTCGTGTGATCTTACTCCGAAAGCTTCCAAATAGTTAGAAAACTACCTGAAAAGTTAAGAAGCACAAACGAAGCGTAATAGAGTCCAAAATGGATAATTAATGCACTTAATGCCTAAAATGCAACTATATGGACTAATATGAAACTAAATATGCAACGAAAATATGCCTAAAACTCTATATAAAAGTGACTCATCAAAATTAGTCCAGATGTGCATTTATTTCTTTTTGAAAATGGACTCGCGAAAGACTGAATAGAGGCCACTAGATGCGTGGGATGATGTTCTCGACTTCGCCCTTACCCTAGTTCCCGAATCCATGACCTCAACTCACGACCAGATAATGGAGTCCTTYGCCTTGCATTATGACTTCRAAAAGAGTGTGGTGACGACTTCCTATACTCGTGTTTTTCGAGTATAATATACAAAAATTTGAGCATACTCATACTATGCAAAAATAGCAAGAATTCCATTTTTGGCAAAACAATTCACCAGATATTGCGCACGCGGGGCACCCGGGGGCATCCCCTCGGGCCCAGGCCAGTTCGGGTTGAAAATTAGTCCCCCCCGTGGGCCCGTACAACAAGTATTATACTAGTTGTTTATTTTTTGTGATA
Organism: Bassia scoparia; assembly: GCA_008642245.1. Taxonomy (NCBI): domain Eukaryota; kingdom Viridiplantae; phylum Streptophyta; class Magnoliopsida; order Caryophyllales; family Amaranthaceae; genus Bassia; species Bassia scoparia. Next base: position 24,318 of record SNQN01006939.1, read on the forward strand.
AACAGTATAAAATATTCATTTGATACATTGATTCTATTATATAGGAATTATATCATATTAGCTTAGTACTTTGTATCATGTTGATACGTTGCCACCAATAATCAATCTTTGTTCAGTATTTGATCAATCAAACAAAGTACAATAAAAACTTTATAACATTTTTATGTATGAAATTTTATAAATTAACATACGCATAGCGTGCATATTCACCTACTCTATCTATAACTTAACTTATATACTAAAATAAAAACTGTAAATTACACATGTCGTTTTATGGTTAAAAATTTTTCGTGCTCTTTTCCTGCTACACTAATTATTGTATATTGGAAAAAAGTTATGTATGCTAATAATAGCATATTGGAAAAGATCATAAGAGATCTTATTTGGTAATGTGAGATATTTGCGATTCCATTTTTCGTAAACCTATTTTTTWAAAAAATTATCTATATATCTAATCCATAATAAAAAATAAATAAATATGTCTCTATTATATAAGTGAAGGGGGAGGAAGATGATGTCCCCCTTTCCAAAAACTGAAAATACTTTTAATGAATTAATTATAATGCTGTTATAAAACAAAGGAGAATAGAGGAGAAAATATARAAAGAAGGAGAGAATTATTATTCATTAGATGATGGGAAATACATACATACATACGCGCACGCGCGCGCGCACACACACCACACACACACATACATATACTTCCTCTGTTTTTTTTAGATGCCCCAGTCAACAAAACACACTTGCCGAGTCACAACTTTGACCGTTAATAACTATAATTATGATTAATGAAAATTATAAAAAAACTAGATATTCATATATTATTTAATGAGACGAATCTAACGAGATCTCATTTGACTATATTTTTCATTACGTGTAAAGCACAAAACTTGGTCAAAGTACTTCCTGTGAATAGTGATATATACTTCCTCCGTTTCCGTGTTCCACATGAAAATGCATTATAAACAATGTATTAATTTGCATGTCYAATGAGCAATTCATTGAACCTTCGACTGCTTATAAACATTGTACAGTACTACTTTGTGATAGTATGCGGCAAGAAATGTATTAACTCGTACAATCATTAGTAATTAGCTAGACTCCTACATTTTTATTTTTTTTAAAGGAAAAACTATGCATTGATGAAAATTCACACAACATCTAGACGAAAAATAAAAAACAACAAATATAATAAGGATTAAACCTTATAGATGGAACACAGATATAAAAGAAGGCACATTTATTTACACAAAGCCACTTAGGCCACCAGAAGCTACTGAACAGACCAACATCATCTTATTACAAAAGCCAATACTCACTGTATTAGATCTAAATTTTTTACAAGAATCTCACGCTTCTAAATAATGGTTCTGGTGCCAGGAAAGCTTCTTTAGTGCCTCCAACCTGAATGTTCTCAATTATTATTATAAAAGATGAAAAGAATATTTCAAACAGAGGACAAGGGGCAAATGAYTATTATGCATCCAGGACACCAATAATGACCCTCCAGTCCTCTAAAAGAAATGTTTTCATTAAAATGATAGTGTATATAAGGTTCAGATATAAGAAATATACAAAAAGAAATTATTGTTGTATTCATKAACATGCATGAATTAAGCTAATTAGAAGGATCTCATAGTTGCTCAACATGAACTTCAGGTTTCATTTTTAATATTATATCAAATAATTACAGTTCAGTTATTAATATAAATTGTAACTAAGCTTTTGGCTTCTGCAATAGGCTAATAGCTATCAGATTTCTGCACGTACTCCACTGAGGCACTGATGAATTACTAGATTTTACTCAACAGGTTCAAGAAAATATACCAAAAACACAAAGAATTGAGCAATTGTCATGAGATGAGGAAAAACCTAATCTTACTATCAGCTAACAATAAGAAGCCCCTTCCCACAGACGGAACACCAAGCTACCATCAGCATTCAACAATCAACATGAACTGATGCTACCACATTTAATCAGTGGAAATGAACTTTGCCAACTCTTGTCAAGATTCCAGTGGTACCCATGAATTGCAAGGATAAAGGTCAGTGGAGGTCTTTCATTCATAATAAGACAAGTATTACAAATWAAACGTTCAGTTCAATGTTCAATACATTCAGTTCAATGTTCCATACATTCAGTTCAATGTTCAATACAAACTACACAAAGGATTTTACGGTATAACAACATATTTGTTAATCAGCTTTTTGCAAGACATTTACCCAAAGAAGCTTATAAACAGCAGGGTCAGCACCTTCTTTCAATGAAGCTAAACCAGAACTGAGTTTATCAGCTGCGCCATCCTCGATAATTTCATCTTCCCGTGCCTTCACTCCAACCACCACTTCCATCAAAACCTCACCACATTGAACGTAAGAACAATCTCACYGAGAGGCCAAAAACACAATAATTGAGATGATCATAAATCAGCATTCCACACTTATACAAGACAGTTGTCTATTAGTTACTTGTAGGCGGCCTTAAATTAATTCTTTGTAGAGAATGGAAAAGATACATACTCACAAAAACTTCACCGGTCCTAGTCTCCACCATAAGTATGTATTGAATAGAAGTATATCAGCATACTCCCACTTGGAAAGATGCCTTAGAAGCTTAATCTAGACATAAGAAATGGGAAAATATCAAAAGTTAATTAGTTATGAAATGCAAGCATAAAAAATTTTGAGATGCTAATACATAAAAGATAAGAACAGAAGTAGAACAGGAAAGGATAGCAGTACCATATAAATGAAATAATTCAATAAAAACGCATTTATTTTGGTGTCATATACATGGCAAAGAAAATCTTGCTCGAGTAATACTTGGTTGAACCTCAAGGAAAAAATATTGTTTGCTACGATACAATCATTATTTTAATCAACACCAACTTTGCAATGCCTCCTTCATGCTAGCCAATAAATGCTTCCTTTAGGCCCAATAAATTCCTTTTTATCCATTGAATCAACGACATCCTTCATGCTAGCCACTGAATCAAGCAAATCATTATTAGTTTTATGTACCACCATTTTTAAAAAAAATACCAAAATATAACACTAAAACATAAATTAAGGAATAAAGCATCCAATTGGTAAACTGCAAATCAATTAATCCATCTAAACTATCATATCGATCAAGCACAAAAATTAGGAAACCAGAGCAATTTAATCCTCAAAATTAAACAAAATAGATCAAAGTATACCCGAAACACAACACGATTACACACAGCATAACCGAAACAGAGTGCCAATGTCAAAGTATGAATCCCAACATAAGCTAGAAGCCTGGAATTGCCCAATTCCCTAACTTATCTGATAATCCCTTAAAAATCCTATTAATGCATCTTTATCCCACAKATATTGCATGTTTAATTCTCTCCCTACTAAAACTACTGCTACTGCAACAATTCCCACCACCCAAATTCTCAGACCCATTTCCCCCTCTAACATCTGATCAAATTTGCATCTAATTTAATCAAAGWTTCAAACATTTTCAGATGAGARATTAAAGGYGAGTGAAAAATGGACAGTTATTTTAGATCCCTTATTCGCAAGTCCACTCCTTTTGCATATGCATAATATTTATCGATTTCATCATATGCCGGCATTTTAAACTTCTTCAAAGTACAATTAGCAATCAATTCATAATGATATCTGAAAACATGTCTCATTGGTACCATTATGTATAACACTTTTCATATCATAGGCCATCTATTATACATAATTCARATATCTATTCCACTTTCAGAAGATTTCTTATACCATGATATTGTAATTATTTCACATTTAAAATGTCAAGTGTACTATCTTGCCATTATCAATATATTTTTTTTTTTGAAACCGATCAAACAATCTACACTTCAAGTGTTGTAATTCACAATTGATAGGATTTTATCTCAATGTATACACATGATATGATCAAAATGTATCTCTCTATGCTTCTAGAAGGGTCATAACGATATACAGATCAAATCATAAATGTGCAACATATCTTGATAACATATGGATGAAAGTTGGCTCAGAATATATATATATATATCTATATACTAATACTAAAGCAATCCCTACTTCTCATATTTTCCCTCCTAAATTTCCCTCTCAAACACATTTTATTAATTATAGCATAAAAAATGTAAAAAACATTTAATGAAGGTTAATAAATGTGTATTTGAGTAAAAAAATTAAATTTTTTTTACATATTTATTAATTCATATAACTATAAAATTTTTTTTGTCATAAATAAAACCTATTTTAAAATAATTACAATTAAAAAATATCAAATTTTTTAATTTAATTTGGAGCAATTTATAATTTATCTAAAAACCGAGTATATGATCGGGTATTATCTAGTACTATTATAAACATATTCCACTTACACAACACGTGTATCAAGTAGTGGGTGCACTGAGGGTGTCAAAACTGGTTGTCGGTATAGTTTTGGGTTAACCTAAACAGGTTAAGTTTATTTTGGTTCAGGTTCCAAAGGGTTGTTTTGATCAAACAGTTCAATTCAGTTCAGTTCAAGTCAAATTCGTGTGACAGCCCAAATAATTATTTCGTTTTTCGGAAGCAATTCGGTTAGGTCTTATAACATTAGCGATCGAGACGAAATCAGTTCGGTCCGAAAACGATTCGGGTTTTTTCGAGTGAACACCCACGAACGGTCTGTGTTCAGGTTGCTTGAAAGATTTGTTAATATATTAGGTATATTCTTTGCTTCGTAGTTTGTAGGTATGCATTACAACTTATTCTTGTGAAAATGAAAAGTATGAGGTAGACTTTTATCTAATAAGATGTTTTAATATTGAATTACACAAGTTGTTGGGTGTTTTAGGTTAATGTAGTTTTAAAACTATATACTTAAGATTATAGAAAATTGAAATTGCAAGTGATTACAAATTAGATAATATAGTTCAAATAAGTTGGATTGATTTCAGTTCGTATTTAATTATGTAACGGGTTTGATAACAATCACTTCAATTCAGTTTCAATTATGTAACGGGTTGATAACAATTCAGTTCAGTTCATATTTATTACTATTATTAGCGTTTTTGTTACATGTCAACTTCGGTTCAAGTTAATCTCGATTCAGTTTCAGTTTAGTTCAGATTAGTATTTTTCAGGTTAAAAATGATTAAGTTCACTTTTAGTTCAGTTCAATTTCAGGTTATGAGTCACTTTCAATTCAAGTTATTTCGATTCAGGTTGAAAACAATTCAATTAATGCAACGGCATGCAACCCAAACTGACACCACCTGAGTGCACGTCACATGAATGTTGATTGCCTTGCTCTTTTACAACACACAAATTCCTTCTCAATAGGAAGAATATCATGCAACAACACAAAGCTAATAACAACTAACAAAGGGAGTGATAAGACATATGAAAGTTAAAACTTCATACTCGTATCTCATTTTTAACGAATTCCTTCCAATCACTAAAACAACATCCACGGTGTATTCGATATATATATATATATAATATTATATATATATATATATATATATATATATATATATATATATATATATATAGTCAAGAGTCAGGATCCAGTGAAAACTACATGTTAAATGAGAACGTGAAAACCAAAATAAGTGGATACATTTTACATTTTAAGGGGTACATACAAGCAATAAGGGGTACACGAGACTTTCAGCTATTGTTGATGAACAGTAACACGCGTATCCCTTTAAACCTTCATAGTACCCCAGATTGAATAACAGTATATATATAGATTAAATCGTGACCGTCATCTAAAAATCCTACGGTCATGATTTGTGTTTTCACATTATATATATATATATATATATATATATATAATATATATATATAATATATATATATATATATATATATATATATTATATATATATAAGAGAGAGAGAGGAGAGTCAAGAGTCAGGATCCAGTGAAACTACATGTTATATGAGAACTTGAAAACCAAAATAAGTGGATAATTTTACATTTTAAGGGGTACATACAAGCAATAAAGGGGTACACGAGACTTTCAGCTATGTTGATGAACAGTACACGCGTCCCCTTTAAACCTTCATAGTACCCCAGATTGAATACAAGTATATATATAGATTAAATCGAGACTGTCCATCTCAAAATCTTACGGTCATGATTTGTGTTTCACATTATATATATATATATATATATAATTATATAATATATATATATATATATATATATATATATATATATATATATAGGGATCATCAGTTTATTAATTTTTTTTTCCAACTTACTCTAATTCTCCCCTAAGTTGGTAAATATCTCATATGTAGCGGCATCATCAAAATTTTTGACCAACTTATTTTATCAATATGCAATATAATTCACTTAAATGGGAGATCATGTTCAATAAAATATATCTTTACTGAAGAATATTAATAATGGGTAGAGTATATTGTGCAGTTGTTTATTATTTTTCTTTACTCTTGTGCTGACTAATAATAGCCCCAATAATCAAGAGATTATTATATGTTGAATACAAGTCACTTGTATGTCATTCCACTAGATAATGACTTCAAGATCATCAAATACTTTATTTATTGAGATACTATATACTCCAAATTTTCTAACATACAAGTTATTTGGTGAGCTTCGATCACCTAATACTAAACAACATATAGGCTATCATGGTGAACTTTTGGCCACCTATTACATATGCCTATAAAATATAATCTCTTGAAAATTTATTCAAAATAAACTATTAAATCACAATTCAAATATAGCTCAATCTAAACGTTATGTTTTGCCATTAAAATCATTTCATATGTTTAACATGAGATAGCGTCAGCACATCATTTCTTTCATATTAAATGAAATTTCATGTTTCAAAACGAGTAAGTTATTAAACCCGGATGGCCTATTTCAATCATCACATCCAATCACATTTTCTTCAAACTTTGATAGTTAGTTAAATTGTCAATTTTCCAATACTGGTGATCACCTTATTAGATATACTTCATGCATGGCCATGAATATGATGTGATGTAAATAATCACTAATATGTGTTTCTGTTTATCATTGGCAAGACAATCAACTGATAGTTGTTCTAATAATAATTCATACTCTACTAGAGTAATGATTATTTCCTTGACACATGCTTATTTTGTTAGATATCATTTTTGGCACTGATCTTCTGGAGTACTTTAAATAATAACAGTACACTTTAATGTACTAGTGATGATCTCTTTAGGAGATTAATCAAAATGTGTCACTTTCTTGAATTCTTTGTCATTGTCATATAGTGGCTCTAATTCCTTCCTCTTTTGAGAATTCTTATCATTATAAGATATTAATTTATCACACTTCAGGCATGCTATATATTCATCGGCAATTGATGTTGTTCTCCCGGGACAAAATTTTTTTAGCGGAGCACTTTATATCAACATATTCAATTGACAATGACAACTATTCACATCCATCTTCAAGATGGTTTATTCTTAATTACTGACAATTATGTGGCCACATCTTTATAAATCAAATGTCATACCTAGTGTATATCTCCAACTGAACATCAATACAACTTACGGAGTATTATATATTCATGTGCAAAGATTACATAAAATAATGGAATAAACACTATCTCCCCCTAATCCTTTCATATGGGGGCATAATATTTGTCCAACATTCTTTTAATCACTTGCACTTTTTAAGACATAAATTCTTTTATTACTGCATGTATCAAGTAAAGTGTTCCTCTTACATACATTATCAATTAGAATATCTTATACGTATGGGCATAAAAAAAATTATTTATCAAATGAGTCGCTCGCAATGTCATGTTCAAACTCTTCAACTCATAAATAATTTGTTTTTCTCAAATAGATAAATAATATGTGTACTAATGTTTGCAATGCTTATAAGTTTTTTCATGATTTATATATAATCAAAATAACACCAAGCAATCATACTTATAACTCTTCAAAGTATGTAATTTCTCATTCGGGAATGAGTATATCAGTTAATCATCTTAGCAAAAGCTCGATATCTTTAATATCTACCCAAAAGACAATATATAAACTACGCAGATTCTATGTATTTCCACATGACATTATTGTGCATATATATAGGAACACACTATTTGTGTAAAGGGTGAATTATCTACTTTATAACATATTTGTCATGTATAAGACTTTATATATATGCTGAGGGTTTTCTGACCCTTCACAAAAAAAAATTACGGAGTTTCAGGTTTTAGGTCTAATAATTTCATGTTCAATTCATACATTATTCCAATTATTCATCTTCATCATATAGGTACGGGGTACATAATGCCTTATTATATTTAATCACATTCCAATCAACACATTGATATTTCAGATTTACTAATTAATAATATATGAACATGGTAGCAAGTAAAGTTCACGGAAAAGTTTTAAAGTCTAAACGTAAAATCCTCGAAAATAATATCATGTAAACTTCATATGTATGAGTAATTCACATAAATCTGAGAACTAAATACTCATATTCAATTTATTCTTCATTCTAATAATTCAATAGATTTAAAAGTAAGATCAAATATTATTTCTTCAAAACTTTTGTATATATTTC
>SNQN01006940.1:0-35749 GCA_008642245.1 Bassia scoparia
AACACTTAATACTTTGATTATTGTGAAATTTTATCTTGTTTTCCTAAATTGTTTCTACTAATAGAAATGTATTTATTTCTTATATGTAGCCGATAAGATTGCGTAAGATAATTTAGCAACAAATTATCGGCAAACACGAGTGGTGTTCTAATTATTTTATTGTGGAAAATTTAATTGAACAAATAACAACTATTGGATAAAAACCTTGATATAATCTCAACTATACCGGGTTTTACTCGACCTCAACCTTATGAGAAGTGGACGCAACACAATAGTAACGCTATTTGATTAACTCAAAATACAAACTGATTTTATCCATTGTCTCTTAAAGTATTTATAGGCAATAGTTTTGAATAACTTCCTAAAAACTAATCCAATCTTTAAAGATTATATTAATCTAATATCATGATATCTTAATCAAATATAACTTAATCTAATATCAAGATAATAATATCCTAATTCTATCAATCATGCGTAAGTTTTTGAGGGACGTGTCTCAATCTCGCGATTAATAGACGACTCAACAAAAATAAAATAATACTAAATAAATTATACGTACTGATGTTATTGAATATGCATCGATACAAATCTATCTATAACAATATACTAAAACAGAATGATGTTGATGCAATGATGACATCATCCTCTCCACATGTCAGTCTCGCATCGCACGCTGATGCAATGATTACACAATGAAGTCCACGTGTCAACCTCACATCGCACGGATGATATCAGCAGCTCATTATTATTTTTTTTAAAAAAAGAATTAAATTAAATAAACTATTAAATATAAATTTAAATTTAAATACATTACAATGATTCTTGTAAAAAAACACTTAAATAACATTAGTTTTTTTTAAAAAAAAAACCTTCTAGAAACTACTTATACTCATAAAAATTTCAAACAAGATTTTTTATATACTAAATATAATTTAAATGCATTACAAAATAATCCGTAGATAAGATAATTGCGTTTAGCGTAACTCTACATAAACATTAAATTAAATAAAGAATTTAATTTTAATTTAAATACATTAAAAAATTAAATTCTATTTCACATAAACCTCATATAAACATACTACGAGTACAGTATATAACAAACCTAAATAAGTGATATTTAAAATTTTATATACATTACAAATTAATTAAATTTAAATTAAAAATCTTCCAGAAATTACAAAGATAATTTAATGCATTACAAATAAAATAAAATTATGTACAAAGTAATTAGATGAACCTCAATATAACAAAAACTCTCATATAACATACAATAGTATACTACTCCGTATAACAAATCTAAAAAATTAATATTAAATTTAAATACACAACAAATTAAATTATATTTAAAACATTCTAAAACTACAAAGATAATTTGATTAATTAGAAAATTAAATTTATTAAATTTATACGAGTAATCAGATAAACCTCGCAAAAACAAATTAGATAAAGAACTATAAATAAGTAATCGAATTTCACAGTAACAAACTGGATAAGGTAAAATAATGGCATTTCTCGTAAATCTACATTTTTTTAGGAGTACATAGATCTACAAAAAAGTTAACTTAAATAAAACTAATTCCGGTATTAAGTTTTAAATTTAAATGCATTACAAAATTATATTTAAAAAAACCTTCTAAAAACTGTTGTAGCCCTTAGCTCACTTCACAGTATCACTTCTAAAAATCTAAGTTTTCATTAGAATTTCATAATATTTTCATACAATATTAGTAAATACTGTGTACTGCACGGGTTCCAAACTAGGAACATAATCCATTATAAAAATCTAGTAATTTCTAAGTATATCATTTTTTGTACAACTAAAGGTGTATTGTATCATACTTGTAAGTCGTGCATTGGGAAATTGAACCGATACAAGTAAAAAGGAACAATGAGGTAAAGTAAAGAAAAAATTTTGCTCACCCACCGCGTACACTATCCACCATTAATTGAGATAGATAGAAAATAGTGATAGTTGAACTCCACACATTTTAAAAACAAAATACTTGGTATTCCATTATTCTATTAGCGGTGGATAGACAAGCCACCCACCCAGGAGGTAGATGCAGCAAGTAGGCGTTGATATAAAGGATTGAGTAAGCAAAATTGAGCATTAGTAGAGAATACAGTAGTTGGGGAAGATTTAGCGCTTCTTAGTCAAGGTTAGTCGAACTCACTTGTACTCCGTACATTGACAAAGTCACAACTAAGTCACCAACATAATACATGCTGATTAGCTTATCTTGACAACTCCACATTTGCACTCACTCACACTGTCACAGTGTCACAAACACAAACACAAACACACACTACTTGGTACTGACTTCACTTCCACTCTCAGTGAGTGAGTGAGTGAAGTCAGAACAATTGAGCAAACACCCTGTAACTGTAAGCCTATAACTGTACTATCTCCCTCCTTCCCACTTGCTCACAATTCTCATTTCTCAATTCTCTCCTTTTCCCAAGATCATGGCTCCTATGATTTCCTACTTTTCCCTCCTTTTTCTTCTCCCACTACTACTACTACTACTACTTCGCCCTTCACTGCAACAACCACCACCTTCTAGTCCTCACTTAAGCACCATTGATCTTGCTGTCCTCCTTCAAATCAAGACCTCCCTCACTGATCTCCCTCGCTCCACGTTCTTCTCCTCGTGGAACTTCTCCTCTCCCGACCCTTGCTCCCACTTCGCCGGCCTCACTTGCTCCCTCTCCGCTCCCTCCACCCTCCGTGTTGCCACCCTCCAGCTCGGCCCGCCCCTCTTCGGCTCCCTCGGCCTTGCCGGCTCGCTCCCGGACTCCATCACCCACCTTACCGAGCTCACTCAGCTCATCCTCAACCCGGGCCTCATCACTGGCCCTATCCCGGCCCAACTCGGCCAGCTTGTTAACCTTCAAATCCTCTCCCTGCCCCACAACCGCCTCACCGGCCCCATCCCTCCGTCAATCACACTCCTGCGCAGGCTCCACACCATCGACCTCGGCTTCAACCAGCTCACGGGCCGGATCCCGCCCACCCTACTCACCGACCTGGCTCAGCTCAAAGTCCTCGTCCTCGCCAACAACCGCCTCACAGGCGGGCTACCCGAATCGACCCGGGATGCCCAACTCCTCCACCTTGACCTCAAATCTAACCACATAGTAGGCCCCATCCCACCCACATTGCCCTCGTCACTCCGCTACTTGTCACTCTCCCAGAACAGCATGTGGGGCCCTATAACCAACGGTCCACTAGATTCGTTGTCAGAGCTAGAGTACCTAGACCTCAGCCAGAACCAATTCAGTGGGGCCCTCCCAATCTCCCTCCTACAACCCTCACTCTCCACCCTCCTACTCAGCCACAACAACTTCTCCGCCACCGACCACAACCCCGCAAACTTACTCTCACTCCCCGACGACTCCACTATCGACCTCAGCTACAACACCTTCTCCGGGAAGCTCCCCGAAGCTTTCGCCGGAGCAGCCAACATCTACCTCAACAACAACCGGTTCAGCGGGCCCGTCCCCGAACCTTACATTAAGGGGTTGGAAGACGGCTCGATCAAAACATTGTTCCTACAGCACAACTTTCTGGACGAATTCCCTTGGAGAAAGCGCGTAGGAGGCATCTCATTGCCCGAAGAAGTGGAGGTGTGCTTGTCTTACAATTGTATGGTTCCGCCGGAAGGGATCAGCGTGTGCCCCACAAGCGCCGGTGATCAAGTCTCGCGGCCCGCCACACAATGCTCGGTCTTCCACAACAATTAGTCCGTCAATTCAAATGGATCCCAGGATTATTATCATTATTGATCATATTCATACATGAGTTGTTTTTTTATGTCGTTATACATACTGACAAATTCCTCTTTTGTTTTCATATAGATTATTTCAAAATGATATTTTTACCTTTTTTTAGTATTAGGATATATAAATGGTTACTAATTAATTAAGCTAGAAAGATTATTATGGGAGGAATATATATATAACATAAGTGTATTTTGCTCAGTGAGATGATCCGAGCATGCGTGCATGACTATTGTTGTACAAAATTGGAGGCAAGCATTGCATATTTGCATGTGAGAAATGTATAGGCAGATTTGGCGTTGCATGGAGTTTGTTCAAAAGTTGTTATACCACTAATATATGTTTGGATCTTTTCATTTCAAATTTATTTGAAACAGATATTATAGTATAATAACAGTATAGTTGTTTAACTTTACCATTTGGAATTTGGAGGTTACAATTGTACTATTATTATCGATTACAAATTTCCAATGATATATAGTACTCCGTAGTTCATTTACAGTTCTTTTGTTTCTGCATTCACGACCGTGTTAATACAATGGATGAATTGAAAGGATGATGACAACAGGCCAGGTTTCAAAGTGTAATGTCTATTTCATTCAATCATTCGTTCTTGCCTATTTTAATTACTAACAGATGATTAATTAATTAGACGCAAATTGTTGGTAGTATGTGATGACCAAATTTGTGAAACCCAATTTAATACTAATCAATTAATGATCCTTTTGTTTCTGCAATGACTAAATTTGTACTGTGCACCTTAAATTCTCACATGTTCAAAACCAGTACAAAATGTGAACTTTCTACAATTTTTGTAACCGTTGTACACTTGTGCGTCAATCAACCGGATGTTTTCACAACATTTTACCTGGCCTTACTGCATCTTCTTTTTAAGATTCAAATTAAGTTTACAAATAATTATTCATCAAATGATGATATATATTCATCGCAATCGGATATGTATATATTAATAATATAGTATGATATATTATCAGAATATACTATTACTATTTAAATGCCAATTTACGATAATATACGTATAGTTATATATTATATATTTTATTACCATTTTAATAGGAGATAGGCTCATGTTGTATATAACACAAAACCTGAGGTGAAAAACTACCTTTATATCTTGTCTCTGATAGGACTTGTGAGATAACGTCACAACTTCTTATGTTATGCTATACTTATCTTGTATTTCAATCTGGGTACATTGAAGGCTATTTAAAGGTGGTACACGTCTACTGTTCATCTAATAGGTAGGCTAAACGTCTTGATCTTACCCCAGCTTTACTTGCTTTGTATGCACCCGCTGTTTAGATTGTAAAAATGTACCCTGTCCCACTTACTTTTGTTCCACGTTAATAGGTATAGTAACATGTGTTGTGTCATTGGATACACATGATCCGCATTCGCTCTGATATGACTAGACATTTTATATTTATTATTGTGTTTCATTCCGAGAACTGTGTAAAAATAGTAATACATTAGTGTTTCACTGGATCTGAACGTCATGTTAATATATATACCGGGCAACAAAGGTATTATCGCCCTGTATGAAGCTAGTCATAATTAGTACTAGTAAGAAGTCAGGATACCACATGAAAACACAGCAAAATGGATTATATATGATAAAAGTCCAGATGTAAAATTCCCAAAATAAGAATCATAACATAAGTTCGAAAAGAAAAGAAAAAACGAGACAGAGGAGTACATTATTTTAAGGGTACGATACAAGAAGATAAACGGGTACCAGACTTTCAGCTACTGTTGTAAATGAACAGTAACGTGTACCCCTTTAACCTTCAATGTACCCCAGATTGAAATATCAAGTTATTACATAATTAAATCGTGACCGTCCATCTCCAAATCCTACGGTCAAGATTAAAAGTTTTAGTTTTCACCTAAGGTTTTGTGTTTCACATGATCCTATTATAATATAATATTATATATATTATAATATATATAATATATATTTATAATAATATTATATATATATATATTATATATAATATATATATATATATATATATTATTTATATATTAATCAACCTCATGTTAGTTAACAAATTATTAATTTCTTTATCATATAACGTATTTTTATGAAGCACGCACAATTAAATACATTTATTATTGTTAAGAGTATAGGTTTGAGAGATGACAAGTAATATAAAAGTTTGGTGGACTATTATTCCTCATATTACCAATTTGTTTATCATGGAATCCAATTGAACTTATATATGGATCTCCTTCGACGAAGGCTCGTTACCATTCACAATGAAATTTATCAATTATCAAATATAAGGGGATCGATAACGAAGGTAAGTATAAACTAGTTGATAATGAACCTTCTTAACCAAAAATTTAAGTTAAAGATTTAAGCTCAGGAATATCGATCTTAAACTTCACTCTATCATTCACTCTCACATGAAAGGCTTTCTAGGCTTGGAATGTGGAAGCATCATAGACCCCCTTTTAGTTAATACGAATTATTTTCTGTAAAAGGACATAAGTAAAGGAGAGATTTGAATTCATGACCTTACTCGATCAAGGTAACTCTGATAGTACGTTAGCGGGACATTCCAAAAGATGTATAATTAGTTAACAACATAGCACCGCAACAAGTGAGTAAAATTACTCGATCATTTGAGTTTATTGAACTTAAACCGACAAGACTTTGACGAATCAATATTATTAGTTTTGCTCTACTTAAACCTTCAAGGAAGGGTCCGTTTACATTAAGTGAAATCAACTGAACTGAATAGAGCTGAACTGAATTGAATGAAGCTAAATTGAACTGAAGTGAATGAAGCTGAACTGAATTGAACTGAAATTAAACTGAAGCAAACAAGCCTTTATAAATGAATGATTTATAAAGGCCTAACAGTCTAATACCTAATAGTCTAATAGAGCAACGTTTAATATCGATAAGATCTTAACTTAATGGTGAAAATTAAAAGTATGTGTATAATGGGTTACACATTCAATTCCCATCGACTCATGTAGAAAAATTTATCAATTTAATTAAAAAAAGATCAAAAAGTTTATAATCACTAATTATCACTTCCTAAAAAGTGAAATATAGGGATTTCAAAAATGATGAGCATTGATGCTTTTTTTTTTTTTTAACCATATGCAATTCCTTTTAACCCCAAGTTGCGGCATGAACGTGCAAAACCCTACAAAATACGTCGCCATTTATACGCTCGAGTATGTGAACAGTGTACAAATATTGTGCGAGCATGTGATGACTTTAACGTAATGCCTAAATTACCATTATTGCACTACCTTAATGCATTCAGTGCGATTCGTTCTCACTATTCTACAACTTGAGAAAAACGGGACTTTACTCCTCCTTACATTTGCAAACACAACTATACATTATCTTATTATATACAACAAAGTACAAATATCGTATCAAACTATCAATACTGTGGATTGTTATTGTCCTTTCCTAGATAGGTCATATCCATGTGAATTTATTTTTTAAATTTAAGTTACTGCCTCTTGTGTTCACAATTTAATTATCTTAAATTTCAAATTCAAAAGATATATGTGGATACTAATCAATAACATTTTCACTTTATTTAGTAGAGCGTAAAACAATTTCACTTTAAAATATTTACAATAAATTTATTATACACCGGATTATAGTGACCTTTTTGTCAATACGATACCTTTTTAATTAATATAGTGACCCTTATTATTTATCACTATATTAAGGTAAAGTGAATGTCGGGTCACTATATACTTGGTGTACATTAAATGTATAGTGCATTTGATGTATACAATAACTTTTGAAATAATTTTGATAGAAAGTATTTTCCTATCTATATGGAGTTAGAATAGGGAATTTTTGTGCTTATTGATAGTGAATATTGATAAGGTGCATGCCTATATGGAGTTAGAATAGGGAAAGTAGTATGCGTCGTCATTGGTCAAGTTTAGAGAAGATAGGAGAGTTTGAGACTACAAAGAGGGTTTTAAGCTAGCCTCTTCTTGCAATCAACATGACATAAATTATTCTGTTATATGTTTATAGATTAATTTAAATAAATAAAAATGATTGTTCTTCTCAATTATACATACAAATATCGTGTTTAATGATTGTTGTTGATTTTTTTTATCATATCTTTTTATGAAATTCAAGTTATTTAATTACCGCATAATATATTTTAAAATATGAATAGGACGATGAATGACATGTAAAGAAGATACCCATTAAAATTTTCAAAAATATAGGCATAATAGAAAATTTAAAAATGTACTTTATTTACAGGACATAAATGTCTTTTAGGAGAAGTACGCATAAGTAGAAGTAATACCTCTCTCCCTCTACATATTTTTCACTCTACAAAAATGGGGGTTCATGACATTGGACACAAATTCTTTTGTCACATAATAACTCGTTTTGTTCATTTTTATTAACAACGGTCCACAATGTTTTAATGTTTAAAACAACCTATTGCCATAACTGTCTTGTTCTTTTCTCAAGTTAGGGTCTACAATACAAATTTAAATCAATTATAATTGTTTTTTCTTCCTGTCATCTTCATCGTGTACTGTAGTGTATATGTGTTTCGTTCTACTTCTATGTTTTCTACATTGCTACCTTGTCCTTTCATCTGTGTGTAAGGTTCTGTTCCTTTCTTTGGATTAAAATGTACCCGAACTGAATTGAACTAAACTGACATACCATGAGTCCATGAAATTAAGGTCAAAGAAACAAGACCTAACCGTTCATCTAAATATGTTTAAAATAAAAGCTAATGAAGACATAAAAAAGGTAAGAATCTTTTTGTAAGAAAAATATATAATAAATAAAAATAGAGGAAAGTTTGATCGATACCACGATACATAATTTTGACATAAATTAAAAATTAATTTATTGCATGTTGAGAAATACATTAATTGCAAAATGCATTTAATAATCTTGATGTTCCAGTGTGCTTGATATATCATATATGAAGGCATGCACGCAGTCCATGCCGAATTGAAAAGGGCATCATACCTTCCTTAGTTCTAAATCTTATCTAATTTCTAATAGATCACGCACATAATAATAATACTACAACACATCATAATGTACTTCTTTATGCATGACATGAGGACGTGAAGCGGTGAAGGCTTGGAGAATCCTAAACAATAGGGTATTATTATTGTGAAATATGAAATATTGGTTTGTTATAAAGATTCCATTCATTTATATAAGAAGTACTAAAATACATATTTTATATATGTTGTAACAGACTAACGGAAGTGTTGCAATTAATAAGAAAAATAGAAAAAAATATAATTCAGTTGATACTAATTTCTTGAGATTAAAGTTTCATTCCTAATTTACTACAATTATATTAACCTTCATGTTATGTATTCTTACTACAATTCCAAAGGAGTGATGGAGTGATGGGGACCAAAAGCAGATCAGATCAGCTGAAAATTCTCATACGATGGTGCTTTAGCAGTTTAGGGCACGGCAAAAAGCAAAGGTAACCGAAAGTATACTGCGTTGCATTCCCATTATTATATAATAATAATAATGCTATCAGACAAGAAATAAGAATGAAATGTCGAGTATGATTATTTTTTGGGTTATGCATGCCAATAATCCTACGTGGATGTGGATGGTATTCGGGAATTATTTTCCAAACCAAATTCAAATGAGAATTTTCAAACTTCTTAACAATAATTAGGGGAAAAAATCGGTTAATACATAACTTTTCCTTTTTAGACTCGTTTGTTTTGGAGGAAAATGTTTTTCGAAAAAATATTTTTCAATTTTCTCTTGTTTGTTTGGCAAAATCAAAATAAAAGGAAACCATTTAAAAGAAAAGTCAAAATAAAAGGAAAATTTGGTTGGAAAACTATTTTCCATTCATAAGGAAACCATTTTCCTTTCAAAAACAAAGGCAAACAGTTTTTCTTTCTTTTTTTCAAGTAAGTTTTTTTTCAAACAAATAAGGGAAAAATGAGTTTTAAAGAAACAATTTTTCATACAAACAAATAATGGAAAACATATTCTTATTTCTAGTATTCCTTCGGAAAATGTTTTCAATTCAATAGAAATCATTTTCCATTGAAAATATTGTCATCCAAAATAAACAGAGGCTTAGTCCCTAATATGGAGGGTCGGGCAACTACTCGGTAGTTCATTATTATTTTATTTAGTTATAAAAAAAAAGGTGAAAAAAGAGATTTGATGAAAATGGGGGAAAAGACTAAAGAGCATGGAAGAATAATGCAATAATGAGAAAGTAGAATTCCATATCAACTCCTTTTTTACGTCACGCGGAATGCGGATGATCCATATAGTAAATGTCGAGTGGGGCTGCCACACAATTACACAAATACAAATATACAATGTTGGTGCATATTCAATTATTCATTCACCCCTACCTAAGTTAACGTTAAAGTTGTTTATTTTCCTTTTTTGGCTCATATTTTGTGTTTCCATTAGGAATCCTATCCAACTTATCTAATGGAATTGAATAGAGAGCTAAGATAGATATGCAATCAACTAAGTGAGGGTGGTGATATCCGCACCAATTTCATATGCACCCACATGCACCAATTAAAAGGGACTAATCGCATAATAATAGTTTTTGTGCACATATCATTTCCCGCAACTAAGAACTAATTAAGATAGGTACACACAAGTTGTATATTTGTATATGCATGACCCTTATCATCTAATAATAATAATAACAATATTATTAATAATAATAATAATAATAATAATAATAATAATAATAATAATAATAAAGCACACATAGTGTTTGTGTATGTGAGAGGCTACGTACACTTAGGACTTGTTTACTTCAACTTATTTTCAATTCCGTATAGTTACGCTCATAACATAATTTCCTTCTCTCATAAACAGTTCGGTTCAATTCAATTTCATTGTTTTTAACTAAAGTAAACGGACCCTTAGTATTAGTTTATATGTAGATGTAGCAGTTCAACTACAATAAAAAGTTACCAAGGAGTGGAAATCATTTTGGCATTACCCAAATCATTTTCAAATTTCACTCCCTCTCGCATGAAAAATAACAATAATTATTACTATTGTTATTAGAGATAAGTGCGAAATATAGTTTGAAATTGCCGAAACCACCACCTAATGAGGTGGTAAGTATTACTCGCAAGAAATGTGCTCACTTCTCATCTCGTAAATACAATTATATATATTATAATAATGACGAGTGATTTTCACACACCACATTCCTCTAAATATGCAATTATCTTCTCATATAAAAGTTATAAAACCGCCTAATTTTATTTGGATAATGATTAGCTAATCCAAAAGATTATCAATCCTCTTAATATTGAGTTTTCATTGGTGAAGAATACATTGTAACATTAAAATTATGCTAATTTTCGCTCTAATTTATTACACATATATTAATTTTTAATTCATGTATCTAAAGGATTAGCAACCTATAGAGTCATCAAAATATTTTCCGTTTTATTCAAAGTAATTTAAGAGAATGTCTTGATGAGTTTGAATGTGAGATGTGATAATGTGACATCTGGTACGAAGACCATGATATACACTCAGAGTCATATACAGAGAATGTTGGCAACATTAGACATTTGAGCAAATCAATGAGCATGTTTGTCCGAATATTAGTCTCGACTCTCTAAACAAATTCACAAGCACAAACTAACTCACAAATTTCATCAACGAAAATAGAAATTAGCACAAACTACCAAGAGTCAAAGTCAAAGTCAAAGTCAGAAGTCAAGCAATCAGAACTACCAGTGGCATATTCCTGTAAATATGTAATCATTCAACGTCAGACTGCACACAACAAGACAATGTTATTAGTCTACTATAATCAACTGTTTAACGCTTGAATTAGCAACAGGAATATTACAAGAACAAAGATTGGCTCTTCCATGCTTAGAATATGATTTCGAGTTATGATACTCATCCAAAAGGTTAACATCAAAGTTTGTTCATTAAAGGCTCTAATTTTCATCTTTTGCATATGCATTGGACTTGTAAATTTTTTATAACGAAACTTTTGTGATTTTTGAATAATTAAATGTTTCAAAGTTGTGAAATCAAGAATAATGTCTAATTTGGGTGCATACAACTTAAATACAATTCTTTAAATAAAACTAATACATTAATCAAGCAAAGCTTGCATTAGTTGTAACTTGTAAGGATTGTATTTTGTAACTTTGAGTGTGTGAGTGTACAGATTACCCTTGCCCTTTCAATAATCAAAGTGTTTATGTCGCAAACTTGCTTGGCTAAGGATGGTCAGAATGATAATTTAAGAGCATAAGAGTATGGTTTTTCCTTACCTCTCCTTATTTTCGAAGTGTTTAGCCTGCAAATTTAGGTTCAATTGATCATATATAGTGACACATTATTTAATAGAATAAAAATAGGGTTTTTCCTTATCCCCCACTCTCAAAGTGTTTAGCCCGCAAATCAGAGTCAGGTTGATCAGCGCAACAATTTATTCAAGAGAATAAGAGTAAGGTTTTCCCTTATCTCTCCCTACTTTCAAAGTGTTTAGCCGGCAAATTTAGATCAGGTTGACTTAAGCAACATTTTAAGAGAGTTACAATATGATCTTCCTTATTACCTCCCTCTGCACTCAAGTGTTTAATCCACAAACTCAGATATAGGGTTGACTTGATGTCAAGTTTGTTGTAAAAATTTAAATAGATAAAAACAAAGACTTTATTTTTTAAACCTAATGTTGTTGTTTGAAATTAATGTACTCCGTATATCAAAATATTTAGTAATTAAGGTACTGGGTACACATACTACATTTACAAAAAATTGCTAGATTATGTATCTGATTGACTAGACTTGAAAAAAAAAAAAAACACTATTTCTCAATAAATAATTTCTTCTTAGTGTTCCTCATTTTAAATGGCTACATTTCATTTCATAACATATGGGGCTGACATTAAATTTTGTTATATTATCCTCATTTTTTGTCATATTTTGATATAAATCATACCACAACTATTTACAACCATATTCATTGATTCATCATCCTTCAAACATTTAGAACAGACATGTAGTGATGCAATCCTTGTCTATGCAACCCAAGCGACATTGTTTCTTTCTTGCATTGTTGGACCTAACTAATTGTACAGCACAAACGACAATTTTTTTTTTCTTTTTTTTTGGTGCTAAGAGAATCACTAAGACGAGGATGAAAATCGATCGTCTCATGACCTCCTGAAATTCGAAGAGAAGCTTTAACCATTTAAGCTATCCATCACTCTCACAAACGATAAATTAATAACATAATAAAATAAATTTCTCGAATTGTTGGACCTAACTAATTGTGGCCAATACAAGTGACAGATGAATGATATACAAAAGGAATTAAATAATTCTCTTTTTTCATTTACTAAGAGGTACCACATGTCTTTTCTTTTTTTTGACGGGTGCCACATGTTTAGTGTCTACATTATTACACTATCATCTCTATAATATAAGGGAAGGGGGAGCAATGGTGTCCCCCCTGATAACTTACGTTTCTATTCTTAATGAATTTAATTTTGAAATTAAAAAAAATATTTCAAACAATTCAATATCAACATAATCACAATTTAATGCAAATTTGAAAAAATGATTTAAATTAAACATAATTTACCATTAATTTCCTAGTCAATCAAAATTGTATATTATGCAATGATTTTAATAAAATATGCAAAAATTGAAATCATTTATTACGGAGTACCACTTATATGTGAATTAATCAATGGRCAATGAATCTGGAYATTAAATTTTCGTAAAAGATGAAAATTTAAAGTCATTGTTGCCAATTATATGTCAATGTATAATGTAATTTGGACACTAAATTATCATAAACGATGTAAAGTTAAAAATATTGTCATTTATATATCAATCAATCAATAACGCACAATGAATCTGGACACTCATTATTATGATAGGTCAGACTATTAATTTAATAATTTACACACTTCAACCACTATATAAAGCACAATCCTCTCCCCATCCTAAAACACTCAACAACTCAATCTTTCTTACTATCTGTTATATGTATGTATATATCTTTAACATATATCTTTATGTGTAATTTAAAATTTATGTATGGTTATCATTTACATATTCATATTATTATAGATTAATTTCAATGGGCTATATATGTACATAGTTGATCAAGTTTGTCATTCCTGTTCCTAACTTTTTTCGCCAACGGAAAATTCATGGGTGATCTTCATATAATAACACTATAATTAATCTTGAAAAAATTATAATTTGAAATGAAATTTCTTAAGTATTTATTCATTTGTTAAATATTGCACGAATTTCATTAAGTTGACTTGCATCCACTTTTATGCACGCATCGCCTGCACAAAACTCTAGCACATAAATACCTCATCAGCAACTATAACAATAAGGTAATATACTAGTAAAAAAAAAAAGGTCATATATGTTAAATACTTCATCCGATCTATCCGTTTTTTATTAAATATTTTTTTTGTCTTCTTTTGCATTTGTCTAGACAAAAATTTTATTTGGGATTTTTCCTCAGGTACCCATGAGGTTTTGCTTAATTCCTCAGGTACCCCCGACTTTTTAAAAACGCATCAGGTACCCCTCACGTTAGGGAAAATAGCCCATATACCCTTAATGACCCAAAAACCGTTAAAAATTTTAACACCGTTAGTCTATTTCCCTAATTAACCCTTAATTATCCTATTAACCACGAAACTTGGAAGAAAAACAGATCTAGATTAATAACAAAAAATTTCCAGTTACTAGAGTCAGCCCAAACCATGAAATAAACCACCATTAGTCTTCGTCTTCTCTTGTATTCTTTTCATGCTGCATAATTGGAAGAAATTAAGAGAGGGAAAGATGGGAAGATCAAAGAGTTGTTGGACACAAAGAAACTTATTGAAGCTGAACTCAAGGTTCAGAATTGTGCAGCATGTTTCCGCTTCAGTAATTAGTTGTTAGAAATTTAGAGAGGGAAAGATGGGAAGATCAAAGAGTTGTTGGACACAAAGAAACTTCTCTTTTCATTAATTAGTTGTTGTTATTAACATCTCTTCTTCTCCTCCATTCTCTCTCCTCATTTTTCGACGCCATTTTCAAATCATACAAAATTTCAATTGAGAAACAGTCTCAACGATGAGTGGTCACGATTCCAAGTACTTCTCCACTACAAAGAAGGGTGAAATCCCTGAACTCAAAGAAAAGCTCAAATCTCAGTACAAGGTTCTCTTCTTTACTTTTCAGTTTCGACGCTTTTGTTTCTCGAATTGCGTGTGTTACAGTCTTAATCAACGGAAATGTGTTGCAGATCTGCTTGTGTTTTCGTTCGATTTCGTGGTTGTGAGGTGGCTCGAATTTATGGGTGTTGAGCAAGGTGGCTCGAATTTCTTAGATCCATGGTGGTGTTGGTTGAGGTGTCGAGAAGGGGGTGGCTGCATCGAATCTTGGTGGTGGTAGTTGCAGCTAATCTTGTGMGGAAATTGGAGATAGAAAGAGGGAAGAAGAAAAGATTTAGGAAGAAGGAAGGAGGTAGAAGAGATGAAGGTAGTTGAATGGAGGAATTGAAAGAGAAAGGATCAAGGGTTAAGAGAAGGATTAGGGGTTAATTGGAGGTAATACACTAACGGTGTTAAAATTTTTAACGGTTTTTGGGTCATTAAGGGTATATGAGCTATTTTCCCTAACGTGAGGGGTACCTGAGGCGTTTTTAAAAAGTCGGGGGTACATGAGGAATTAAGCAAAACCTCAGCGGTACCTAAGAAAAAATCCCATTTTATTTTTGTTTACCCGCTACATATCACCTTGTATTTCTTTCATGCCCTTGGATATTCAATTTTTAGACATCCACCGGATGAAGACATACCTGCTAGTATACAATAACAAAGACTTGGTCATATAGAGTAGTACTCTCTTCCCACCATGAAGATTCTGTCAGTTATTGATCATACGCTTTCCAATGCATATTTTATTTCGTTTATATCTTAAATTACGAAGTACATATCTCTATTATATAAGCCAAGGGAGAGCCATGATGTCCCTCCTATGAAAATACAATTTTACCCTTAATTTTGCTTTTGTAAAAAATAAAAAAAAATTGATACCTTTTATTTTCCTTCCTAATTTATAATTATTTAAAATTTGCCTTAATCAATCAAAAATTCAAACTACCTTAATTGAAAATTTTCAATCAATCAATAAATTTCTTTAATACAATGTGTCAATAAGATGATTATTTTCTTTTCTCATTAACTTTCGATTCCTTAGTCAATCAATTATTATGATAAGTGATTTGAAAAAAACTCATAAATTTTCAATTTCACTTCCTTAATGGGTATAAATACTACTCCATATTCACATTGTTTTTTTTTTTGACGTGGTACGTATTTTCATTCATTCTATTAACAAAAAATTCTTTGCTCTTATGTTATTCATTCTCTAATTCTAATGTTGTGGAGTATTATTGTGTTTGTAACTATATTTCTAATAGAGATTATTAGTTATATATTTAATTTGTCATCCTTATGCTAATGTGTTTATTTAAATTTTTTATACAATAGTAAAATTCATTATCAAGATTCATATTTTAAACAGTTTAATTTGAGTATTAAATAAATAAATAAAAATGCATCGCACGCATTGCGTGCAAATTAGGCCAGTTTTAATAAATTGTAACGATTGAATATTAATTATCTACTCAATAACACGTGTCAAACAAGATTTTACATGCCTAAATTTATTCTTATACATTAATAGTTATTTACAATATTACTTCACTTGTGAATAGTTAAAAAAACTCAATTCACATAACCTTCATGCAATGGAGGGAACGCCAAGATAAGCCATAAGAAAGTTATATTATTATTCTTAAATCACATTCCTTGTATTTTTATATGTGAAAAATAGTTAAATCTTGCAATACTTACTCGAGCAACATTTATCTATTCAGAATTTAGCTTATTGAAACTTCACACAATTTACTTTATTTTCTCGATAACATGTTGAAAAAACTGAGTTGTTCACCAATGGCCCGACCCATTTGCAGAAACAAATTTGGATTGTGATCTAAAGATTTGGACTAGTTGAAGATCAATAGGTCTTGGGTGCAGTAGTCGGTGCATTCTACGATCACCTAAAACTACATGGTCCCCCCCTCCCATAAGCATACCATGTGATTTATACTTCCTCCGTTTCGCAAAGCCCGCTACAGATCGAGATAGGGCTGGCACGGACTCCTAGGAGGAAGTTGAGGGGTGTACATGATTAAATGAGCACGGGTAAGGTAATTAACTGATATTAGTGATTGTTTAATGAAGGAGAGACCACCACCTACCAACCACTGCCACCACCGAATCACCACCGCCACCACTAAGGGCCTGTTTACATTAACTGAAATCAATTGAACTGAAGTGAACTGAACTGAACGGAACTGAACTGATCAAGAAGAGAGGAGGGCGGCGACGCTAGATGGAAGAAGAGAGATCAAGAAAGATGAGAGATGAGAGGATGAGATCAAGAAGAGAGAGGTGGGAGGATAAGATGGAGAGAGGGGTGAGATATTTAAGAAACCAGAAAATGAAAGGGAGGAGAGAGAGAGGATAAGAGTGAATGAAAAACAATAAAAAGAGTGGGTAGTGGTATGTAACGTGTGAGGCCCACGACCTTGTGGTCAGTCAAATTAATTAAAAAACATTAAGTTTACCGGTAATACGACTTTGACGGTCGGTAATTTTTTTTCTAAGTCAAAAATTAATATTGACCATACTATCGACCGTACAATGGTCGGAAAATTTATAAAACGAACAGTAATCTCCGTCCAATTTGAAAAACGGTCGGTAAATTGCGTCCAGTAAAAAACGGTCGGTAATATGTCAATTACTGACCGTTTATTTGACAGTCGGTAAAATCCGTCGTTAATAACGCAGATTCTTGTTGTGTGAACTGAATGGAGCTGAACTGAACTGAATTGAATATTTTATGAGAGAAAGAAATTGGGTTAAGAATTGAACTGAAAATAAACTAATATAAACAGGTCCTAAATCACCACCTTTAGTCCACCACCATCGAATCACCACCGCAACCACCAAAACACCATCACTACCACCAAATCACCACTACTAGTTCGCCCCCACCGAATCACGATCTTCAAAAAACGAAACCACCCATCGAACTAGATTGTGGTCTGCAACAACCTTCCTAAAAATCCCACCCACGCACCATCTTCACAAAAAACGAAACCACCAATCATCAGATCTAGGTTTTTAGTTGTGGCCCATCACCAAATCAAGGTTTTTGGTTGTGGGTTTAAAACAAGATTTAGTGGTTGTGGTGTTTGGGAGTGTGGGTCGTGATTGTGCTGGTGGGTCACGGTTGTGCGATCGTGGTCATACACATGTGGCTCGCGCTTTTGTTGGTCTGATTGTGCGTGCGTGGGTGGTGGTGAGGAGTGATATTGTTGGTGCGTGGTCACGGGTGGCGGTTGTGCGTGGTTGTTGGCGAAGAGAGAGAATGATGTTGGTGGCGGTTGGGGAAGAGAGAAATTGATGTTGGTGGTGGTTGTGGCTGGTGGATGGTGGTGGCAGTTGTGGCTGCTGGGGAAGAGAGAAATTGATGTTGGTGGTGGCTATGGCGGTGGTGGTGAAGAGAGAGAAATAGTTGGTGGTGGCTGGTCTGGTTAGGGTAGTGGGTTGATTTGATTAATAAATAGTTTTAGTGATTTGATTAGTTTTAATAAGGTATAAGTAGTTTTAATATAGTATAAGTATAAATAAGGTTAATTATTTTAGTAAGGGTATTTATGTCATTTTATAGGAATAAATTTACTAAAATTGGAAAGAAAAAGAAGTGTAGCGAGTAATGTGAAACATACTATAAAAGGGAAGTGTAGCGAGTTTTCTGAAACGGAGGAAGCAATTTTATTTTTTTTTAAAAAAAAACAGTTTTGCATTACTTCTTTCCATTTTCAACTCTTCAAATAAATCTCCAAACTTATAATCTCTCTCCTAAGATTCATTTTTCCCCAAATTTCAGAAAGAATTTTCTCTTTCCTAATTCCTCTCATTTGAATATATTGAATTCATTTTACAAATTTCATAAAATTTAGGTTAAATCTTTTTGTAATTTTGAAAAGATGAATCAAATAGAGATGAATGATGACCATAATTCAACAATAAGTGAAGATCATGCAGCAATGAATGAAGATCTTGATGCTGAAATTAATGAGGAATGTCATGCTAAAAAATAGAGTGAGTTTTCAATGTTCAAGTTAATAATTCAATAATTATGTATTATGTTTTTGAAGATTTGTTATCGCACGATTTTTATTTAATTTGATATTGCAGATTTATGATTATGATGAAACTATATTTTGTAGATTTGTTATCTAATTTGTATGAATTTTGTATGAATCGTTTACGCAATTCGTTTTTAATTTCAATTTATAATAGCTAATGTTCAGCTTTACAAGTATGAATATTCAACGTCCAGTATTCAATATTCAATTTTAATTTTAGTTTTCAGTAATGAATATTCAATTTATAAATCACAATCTTCAATCTTTTGGGAGGAGGGGGTCCATATACTTTTACATGGACCCAGGGTCCAACCAAGAAATTGTGGTTGAAGATGATCTAGTAGACCAAAAGCTGGTCTTGGACCTCAACATTTATTTAATTTAGACCATGTTCTCGTCAACTGAAATTTACTGAACTAAACTTATTAGTACTGAACAAAACTTATTTTTATACTGAACCCTTAATAAATTTTTGAAGGATTGAACTTATTTATATTGAAACTTATTAAAGACTAGAATCCGCACTCCGCATTTACTGCGGAAATCAGCTTCCATTATTCAGCCAACACCGCATAGTAGAAAGATTAGAATCCCTTGTGTCAAAGTGGTCATCAATTGGCAACTTAGAGCATGTGCAATGGTAAGCTAATTGTCAAATTAGCTTATAATGCCACAAAAGATTTGCACCTAAAACATGCTCTAGCTAATTTATGCCCAATGTTGAGCTATAGCTTCCCATTAAAAAAATGCTTTAATTTTAGTTGGTACTTGTAAAAACAACTACTCATGCTCTGTATATTAATATCTTGCCTAATTTTCATCCCAAGCTAATTAGCTTGGGCAAGCTAATTTGCTTAGCCAAGCTAATTGCTTGTTTTTAATCCAATGATCAAGCTAGTAGCTTGGTATTTTTGGAATTTGCAAGCTAGACCCTAGCTACAACCATTGTACATGCCTTTATAAATTGTAATAAATCAACATTTGGTGTTATAATGAAGACAATGTTTAGAGAAGTCAAGACCCTTATTAAGTGCATTCATTTTTTATGGGTAAAAGATTAAATTATAAGTCTGTACAATGGAAAATTGGATAATATGTCAAACCTTCATATTGAAAATGTTGGACCCTCACATCTAAAAAATTAACTCTGAAAGCGTTTTTATTGGATTAAAATAGTCCAAAATTCTATTTCACAGTACAATGTCTTTACTCTTAACCCTAAAAATTTTGTGCATGATAAAACGAGCAAAAGGAAAAAGGGCAATTGTAAAGTGAACAGATTGCGTTGTACACTAGCAACGCCCAAAATGATTTTATTCCACAGTTAACTGTGCACATATACAACATCGAATGCCCTTGGTTGCTGCTCCCTTTACCTACAACGGTTAAACAGCCGAAGCATCGGGATAGTTGTTTGTTGTTTTTGCATCTAAAACAAGCCATGATTTGTTTATTTTGATGCTTCGTTCCCCTTAAGCAGTAACAGTGTACCTTTCTTCATGTCTAGGTACCTACTCAGATTACTTGGACACCACCAACATTTTGCTAAAACGCAAAATCGATCATTTGCATACGTACATGTGAATATGTGATCTTCTTTGGCTCGTGAAATAATAACTATCTGAGTTTGTATTTCATTCTGGGCAGCTTGACCTTGAAACTAAGCACATGGCATGCGATGCACCAATGGCAACTGAGAGAACACGGTGGGGCCCCAAGCCATCATCTTCCATCAGAAAGTTCACTTCAAGGGGAGAAGGATTTATCTCAGGCAAACCAGGAACCCCTAATTGAGAGTCTTTCGAGTTTCCCCACATGAATAACTTCCCTGTATCTGTTTCAAAAGAACATCATTAGTTTCAAAGTATCATCAACTAGACAACTACACAATATCATGAACAAACCGATTGACTCTAAAAAAAAATGCTCTGTAACAGACAAGTTCTTACCTGTTACAGCTGCTGAAGTCGAACCTCCGCAAGTAATTGAGATGACACACTCATTGGAAAGAGCCTCAATCATTGTAGGGACCTTTTGGTTTTGAATTGAAGAATGACCCAACTGACCATGTCCACCATGTCCCCAAGAGAGCACCTTACCCTCCTCTAGAACCCAACATTACATGCAACTTTTAGTATTAGTTTATCCAGTAAAATGAATGAAAACAATAATAACAATATTAGTGCCAAATCTAACATAAGTAACTATAAAACTAACCGGTCAGAGCTAGAGAATGGTATCCGCCACAAGCTACTTGAACTATACGTATATCTTCAAGGCTGGAAATCAGTCTTGGCTTCCAACCACCTACTTTATCACCAGTTCCAAGCTCATTGTTGGAATTCGCTGACATAACAAAACAAAACAAAACAAAACAAAACATATATAGTTAGTTGATAAAAATTAATAATGGAAGGAACATAAATTATTTAGCATAAGTTCATATATTCAGATCATTCTGTAAAATACAGATTTACTTCTCTTCTGCATCAGTGTTTTCCATGAAAAACTATTTTACATTGAAAATGGTTTACACCAAGACAAACGGAGCAAAATAGTGGCTTGTATATTCAGTTATCTTGACCTATGTTACCCAGACACCCTCATGTACCTCAAAAATTGGGTGTCGTATCGTATCGTGTCGGACACGACACTCCCCCGGATACTCCATTTTTAACTATAAACTTCACGTTTTTTCTATAAAATAGCCAACTGTCTGACTCGGACACCCGTATCTGAGTAGACACTTAATCAGTGTCTGTGCAACATAGATCTTGACTGTACATAATGTAAGCTAATTCCCATGGATAGAAGAATCGGATGATAAACATTTTAAGAAGGAATTTCGGGATATTTCACGAACCAGGGTCATCAAACAAACTACTAAAATCATTATAATTCGCTTTAAGTACATAGCCTACTCTCCACATCACAAACGCATGAGCAAGTGCAGCTTATAAAGTAATGCAATGACATGACTTACTTCAGAAACGGAACTTTACGATGAGCTATTCAGGGTGACAGCAACAGATGCAAGAGATGGGGACTAATATATTCTTGATATAGCTTCACTGGTACAGTTTCATGACTATTAACTACTGTTTATGACTTTCTCATATGACTCATCTAGAGATGAAGTTAAAGTGCCTGGGGGTGCAAATGCACAGGATACCATTAAACAGGAGTATAGGACCATCAAGTAAGTAAAACTGGAAAAGTGAAACAGTAGAAGCCGATCCTTGGTTGACAAAGAAGGCCATTGGCCACAACAAAAATCAGGTGAAAGCTTGATTACTAGCATAAGATTAAGGTGAGTTGTATATAGTGGAAGGGACAGGAAAACAAAAATTTGGACACTACAAAGTCTTTGATAGCAAACTTAACAGTTGAATATTACTGCATACAGAATACTATGCCTTTAAAAACCAAATTACAGATGAAGTTCCAATAAAATTTCCATTAAATCCAAACAAAGGATTTGTCGTATTTTTCAATTCCCAATCCCTATCCTACCTTTCGCCAAACTATCATTCTTATATACCAAACTCCCCAATCTTCTTACTTAGTAATCAAAACTAATATTTGACTCAAACCTATATCTCAATTCTCCATGTTCCCTGCTGCAATATTCCTTATTCCTTCTCTAACTCAGTATTATTTAAATACTTTAGCATGGTTGTAACACTTGTAAGGAACCTTCGTCCACTGTACTCTTTTCATCAACATACTCACCAATATCATGAATTTCGTCAGTCCTTTTATTAAACCACCGAAAAAAACATCATGATGAAGTAGCAATTACATCGAATGCAATGCAAAAACTATTCAGTCATAAAACCCAGATTAAGAGCACAATATAAATAGTACTTTTGGGATAATGGGGAGATGATCGCAGGGTTGTTTCTTACCTAGGTCGGAGTAATAATGAAACAAAGCCTAATAAATGTAGCATTAGAGTAAGTACAGTCTGATCCCACATAGAACAGAATTTATAACAAAACTAGGGGGCTAGGGTGTTGATAGTCAAGAATGGGGAAAGATCGAGCGCTGGTTAAGAAAATATATTAATCAATTAAACTAGAAACTCCCCAACAATAGTAAGGGTAAGATTAATCAATCAAGATCTCCAATCTAGCATATCTCTGAATATTATGTAGTTGGAATACACAACAAAGGCACAGATGACTATGTTATTAAGAACCTTTCCAAACCTTACCTGGGCCTCGGTATAGAAATTAGACTCACGTCTCTCTTCTTCCCTCCTTCACAGCCCTCCCTCCCTTCCTCCCTCTTCCTACTTCAAATAAGTCTAATTAAGGCATAAAGAGAGCAGGAACAATTTTATTGAGAAACTTGAAGGTTAAAAGAAGAACTAGTCATTCTCTCTCAAAAATACCCAAAAATAACACCTAACTTTACCGACAAGCAATATTTCAATTGATTCACTAAATCCCACTTTTAATGTCCATAATCATACAAGGTAAGAGAAAATATTGCAACTTAATCGTCACCCATCACATTATCACCAAACGAGGCTGTGAGGGTCTACCCTAACATGAAAGCTATGATGAATGGAAGATAACTAATATTATATGCAAGGGGGAAAGTTTGAGAAAATACCACTATCCGTCAAGCCAACAACCTCAAAGTGTACCTCACAACTAAGGGAAAGTTATTACCATACATAACATTGTATTCGAATCGCTAGGAAGAAGGAAGGGGAAGGATAGAGGAGGAAAGGGTGGGGAGAGAAAGGGAGGGAGTAGCTCCATTTTCCTTCCAAATTTGGAGAATAATGTCTCTTAGAGAGGGACCCCTCCCCCTCCACTCCCTTCCCCTAACCCTTTACCCAAACAAGTAGAAATGTCCCCCTTCTCTATACTTCCCATCTATCCTGTTTCGTACTATCCAAACAATGTGTAAACCTAAAATTGTACCAATAACTACAAAAGTGGAATTTTACATGAGAAATAAGCTATCACCTATCTTAAACTACTTAATTGGAAAGTAAGTTGTTGTTGGAACCAAGAGCTTTCAAGATTATGGTAACAGAGTTAATACAATAGTTAGAGTTTACAATGAGAAGGATAGGTATTTCACTATTTATACAATCATAGAATGGCCAACAGATTAAGAAGCAAAAAAGGGAAGCTTTGTAGGCAAATGCATTTGCTGCCCATGCGACTCTTTAACAATATCATTTTGTTCTTCTTTTCATTGCCTTCTTTGCATTCTCTTGTTAAAAAAGATACGCCTCCTTTTAATGTGAGGGAAATGAGGAGAGATGAGACATAGAGCACAAAAAACCTACGAGACAGAGAAAGACTTGCAGGTTGCAATGAATGTTTCTAAATGCAAATTACATGATGCAAGTAGGAACAAAAGGGGTCATCATTATGAACAGTCGCAAATCGTAGATGCAGATGAAAAGTACTATGAGAATCAAATTACTGCATTCCAATATTCATGAAACTCCGCAGTTTCGGCCGACTACATCTAACAGCGAAAAAAAAAAGATGACAACAAATTTTTATGGAATTGTCAAAAAACAAGTCTACCTCCCCAGGTCCAAACTTTCCCTTCGTCTGTCAGAGCCATTGTGAAAAAGCCCCCACAAGCCACTGCAGAAACAGGAACAGGCAGTGCTTTTACTTTGGTTGGAACACTAAGCCCACCTGCCTGATCAGGGCCACGTCCAGGACCAACACCTAATCGACCATCTCCTTCTTCTCGACCCCAGGTGTACATCTCACCTGTAACAGAATGAACATTAATATTAAGGAGAGCGCATGAGGACAGCACAATCACACAACAACCCCAGCAGATTGATGGGGAACAGAGCACTTTCAGGCTTTTAACTGTTTCACTGCCTAATTTAAAACAAATTTAATATTTCATGGAGAAGCAATTTGGTTCGTCATCAAAATTACAGATATAGGGCATTATAGCCTTATAGGCTCAACGTGGAAAAGTTGAAAGATCCTGTGGTTCATTTGCCAACCTAAATTCATCAAAAGAAAAGAACAAGAATCAATTGTAATAGCTAAAATAAAACTCTTCTTCTTTCTCTGTTTTTTCCAAAAAAGCGGAAATAACATTCTTAAACCACAATGTCCTGCAAAACTAAAGCCATGAGGACTGCAAAAGAATAACACACGGACAAACAAAAGGAAAGGAGGTGTTTGACTGTTTGGGCTTTGGAGAAAGTTAAAGTGCAAATTGTCTAGCCTAATTCTTTGCAACTTTCTTTAGATATCAGATTTACCACTATGTCCTAAGTCCATAATTCCCGAGAATAGAACAAGTTAGAAACAAAATCACTGCTATTAAGCATCAAATTTAAACATACTCCCTCGGGAACGAAAAACTTTCAACAGTTTCCTTTTTTGGGTGTAACAAAAAACTTTCAACAATTGTACAACTTTCCTAAGTTGGAAACTTTTTAATAGCAGAAATTACCATATTACCCCATTTTACCTTCCTAATCTAAACTTAATCTACACACTTATCTTGCAAGGGACCACAGCTTTTTTTGTCTTTCTCTACTTTTCTTTCCCTCCTTTTTTTTAAAGGGACCACGACATTCATTTGTATATTAATTATTCATTAGCTTATTTTGGAATCTTAGGGGCCTTACTCCCTCCGTTTTTTTAGTTGTTACATTTTTCATTTTGGGATGTTTCCAAATAGTTGTTCCAAACCAATCTAAAAATAATTTTATTTTTTTTTACTTTTTACCTACTTTATTTACTTTAACATTATGAATTACTCCTTTTTAAAGTCAACCTTCATTACTTTACCCGATGTATTCACCTAAAATTATTTTTTTCCAAAAATTTTCATTCACATATTTACTCTTTTACATAACTTATTCAACTCTTTTATCTAACTTACTTACTTGACTATTTTATCTAACTCAATTAACTCTTAAATACCGTGCAAAAATGGTATGGGAAATCTAAAGAAAAAAACAGAGGAGTATTTCAAAAGAGTAGAATCTGCAATGGCAGGCCAAGCAATTATGAAACTAAAATCATTCCGGACTTTTGGGCAATGGAGGCCTTTCTCCTTAACAAAGATAATGTTCTTTCTTCCATTTATATTAAAAGATCATTAAGCATTTTTCAGTTAAAGACGTACTTCATCATTGTCTGAGATTATCCCGTTCATCCCTTTACCATCACTACTTTTGAAAGATGTCATGTATCATTGTTGAACCCTAAGTTTTGATGAATGACATTCCAAACCAAGAAGGCAAACTCTATGTATCTTTATCTAATCGCGTGTGTTTAGTATTGTGATTAAAGGTTCCAGGTTTCAAGAAGTCTTAATGGAGCAAGGACATTCTTAGAAGAAGGAAGGAGTTCCGGTGATTCCTTGAAAGCTATGAAGGAACTCAAGGAAGAAGTTCAATCCAAGGAAGGTTGAGTTCCTTGATAAACAAGACTCGACATTGGTACAGTAGATTTAGGGTTCTAGATTTATTGTACAWCTTGGTATTAATATGTGAAATATTTGCTCATAGGATAAAAAGAAAATAATATTAAGTTGGTGATTTAATCTATTAAAGGATTTTTATCCGTTATTTTATACAAAGATAAACATCTAAATAAAGCCTAGAATTAATTGTAAATATGGTTTAATAAAACAAAATCTTTTTATAAAATATTAAAGATAAAATTTCTGTTAGGATATTTCTTAAAAACTTTACATTATATCTTTCGAAAAAATAAATGTTTTTATCTTTGAAAAATGTCTTTCGGATTTTAGAAATTGTTTGATGAAAATTATGTTTCCTAAAAATAAGAAATCAGTTTTAACAAGTAAACGTGTGCAAACGGAAATATCTTCAAACAGCTAGTGAAGTATTTTTAGGAAGCAAACTGTTGCATGATGATCGTGTGTGAAGGACTTGTATGTCAAGTTCCACTACATAGCATCACTCCTACAAGATAAGGAGTAGTGTGGTAATGGACTTTCTGCTTGGCTTTCACGCGAAATCAATACACTATAAATACTACCAAATCAGAAAGAAAAAGAATACAACACTTAGAGCAAAGAAATCAATCAGAGCATTATTTCACATTGTTGCCAAGCTTTTAGGTTTTTTATTGAGTTGTAAAAAGTGCTTCTTTCTGCGTATTGAAGCGAGGGTTGTGCGTGTCAACCGAGGGATTTCAGAGAAATCGAGAGTAAGAAAGTAACCAACAGTGGGGTTGGTTGCGAGGGTTCAAGAAGTTCTTTAGGAACTGAGAACGAGTGTCTTAGATTGTAATAGGTGTTGMATCCTTTATAATTAAGACAAAATCMTGTGTTGCATCAGGTCACAGTTTTTCCTCTCTTGGCGTTTGTCTTGAGAGTTTCTGTGTTTGGAAAACTTCTTGTCTCAAGTTTCTTTTKCTTAAGTTCTTTTAATTCCGCGAAAATTACTTAAGTTCCCTACAATACAATTCCACCCCCCTCTTGTATTGTTCAGTCGATCCAACAATTGGTATCAGAGCTTGAGTTCCTTGTAGAAGACAAGAAACCTGAGAGGAACTGAACGTGAAGAGCTAGCTGGAAAGATGAATCAAAGCGAGAAACTGGAAGAAGGATATTCTACTCAACGTCCTCCCATGTTCAATGGGAAATTCTATTCTTACTGGAAGAATAGAATGGAGATTTTCATCAAAGCTGAAAACTACCAGGATGAGAGCCATTGAGGTTGGTGATTTTGAAGTTACCAAAACCGTCGATAATGAGGTAGTTTCTAAACCTATGTCTGAATTTGAAAAAGAAGACTTTGATAAATAGAGCTTAATGCTCTTGCTGTAAAATTCTCCATTGTGTCTTGGACCCCATGAACACAATCGTGTCATGGGTTGCAGAGTATGGGATTTGTTAGAAGTAAACACATGAAGGAACAAATGAAGTTAAGCGCTCTAAAATAACTACTGATGTCTAAGTATGAACGCTTTGAAATGGAACCAAAGAAACTATTCAAAATATGTTCACTAGATTCACCAATATTACTAATGAATTATTTTCTTGGTGATGAACAGGTTAGGAAGATTCTTCGAAGTCTCCTCAAGATGAAAGATGGAGGGCAAAGTATTGCATTGCCACTCCAGGAAACCAAAGACTTCACCAAGTTAAATATTGAACAATTGGCTGGATCTCTCATGACTCATGAGCTGCACATTGGAGCTAGTTCAAGCGAGCTTAACAAAGTAAGAACTTGGCTTTGAAGGCTGAGGAATCTGAGGTTGATGAAGATGATGCTGCCATGCTGTAAGGAAATTCAGAGAAAATGTTCAAATCTAACAAATACTCTAAGAACTTTGTTCAAAAAGACATGAACTCCAAGATTATCAGCCATGTCATAGATGTGTGCAACTGATCATTGGGTAAAGAACTGTCCCCTGAATCAAGACAAGGAAAGGGTAAGATGAAGTACAATGGCAAGGGTGCTAGAAACTTTAACAAGTCAGATATTAGGAAGCATGATCGCTGCATGGGGAGAATCTGATAGTGAAAAGACGAAGAGTCCCTGAGGATGAAACTGTCATCTCTGTCTTATGGCAAAAAATGATGATGAATCTAAAGAAAAAGAGGTATATCCTAATCCTAAGAAGTTACTTACATACTCTAAGCAAGACCTAATTGATCTTATAATTGAATATGATGAAGACTGGAGGTATGTCACCAAAAGTCTTAATCAATCTGAAAGTGCCTTAAAAGCTCATAAAGATCATTGTTCCTGGATAGAGAATCATAGAACTGATGTTCAAAATAGATTCTTTGAGTTATTCGACAAGAACCTCCTACTAAAGGAACTTGTTGAAAAACTCAAACAGGAGAACATTATGCTTGGTATTGAAGTATCTCAATATAAATTAATGAATATTGATCTTAAAGACGCAAGCTCCTCATCAAGCGAATTTATAAAAGAATTTGAGGAACTCAAGAGAAATCTTGAGGAACTCAAAGTTGAAAAAGCAAAACTTGAGAAGGAACTTGACGCCAGAAAAAATAGAGATATAAGWCAATATTCTGTACCTAAATGGATTGAAGAAGCTCAAGTGAAAAGAACTAAAGGCTTAGGCTATGTGCATTCTAAGCACAAAGGTAAGAAGAAGAAATATGTTAATTTGCCTAGTAGTAAAGTTTGTACTTTCTGTGGTAAAACTGATCACTACGTGTCTGATTGTACCAAGAAACAAACTGTTCATAAAAGTAATATAAAACAAATCTGGGTGAAGAAACAAAATGATAGTTCTTCTTCTTCTTCAAAGGAACCCGAGGAAACCAGGGTTCCTCGTACTAATCCTTAAGTTCTTGTGCAGGTTCTAGTGAGGGGGAACAACACATGGTACCTCGACAGTGGTTGTTCCAAGCACACGACGGGAGATAAATCTAAGTTTCTCTCACTAGAAGCTAATGAAGGTGGAACTGTAACTTTTGGAGATAATAAGAAAGGTGATATCCTAGCCAAAGGTAAAGTTGGTAAGTCCAATTCACACTGTATTGATAATGTATTTTTAGTCGAGGGTTTAAAACATMATCTGCTAAGTATTTCACAATTTTGTGATAAGGGAAACACAGTTAAATTTACTACTGAAAATTGTAATATCATCAACAACCACACTGAACTAATTGTTCTTCAAGGGAACAGGAGAGGAAACACTTATACAGTGGATATCAACACTGTCCCAAGGAACAACCTGACATGTCTTAGTGTGATTGAGGATGATGCCTTAATATGGCACAAAAGATTTGGTCAAAATATCACCGGAACTCTTCCTTCTTCTAAAGATGTCCTTGCCTCCATTAGACTGTTCTTGAAACCAAACGCTGGAACCTTTAATCACAAACTACACCGCGATTAGATAAAGATACATAGAGTTTGCCTTCTTGGTTTGGAATGCATTCATCAAAACTTAGGGTTCAACAATATTACCCCTTTGATGAATGCCAAACCAAAAGCAAAACCTTTCAGATGGACAAATTATAAAACGAACCAAAAGAATCAATAAGTGTGTTAGTGCATAAATAATTCAAATTAATCCACAGAATATATACAGAGAACAAAACAATGAAAAGTTTTGAATATTTACCCTAATAAACAAATGCTTAATGTTTATGAAACTAACTTCAAGGAAACTCGAGCACATTAGATGCTAGACACTGATCATCAACCTTGTACCAAAGAGGGTGCTTCTCTCCGCCCTTTTGGCTTTCATCAAAAACTCAAAGACAATACAATATCAAATACCACACGAACACCAATAGAGAAGTATATTGGCTATAACCCTTTCAACACATATATCCAGCATGAATAATAACCATACATCAAGCTAATCTAACAGCAAAGCTATATATATATAATATATATATATATATCATATATGATATATATAATATATATAAATATATATATATATATAGTATATATATATATTATATATATATTATATAATATATTATAATATATATAATCATCCAAATAATATAAGCCATAAAAGCTTCAAGTTATAAATAATAAACGTCCAGTAGCCAAAAGAAATCATCTAAGAACCAAAAAAACACACCGATGTTAAATTAGTTTACAGACCATCATAATAATTATAAAGTGTTTGTTGGGTAGAGCTACGGCTAATAATTAAGTTGGATAGGGATTTAGGATTGAAACACGTTGAGCCCCTCTGCGTTCACTCAAAACTCGTTGAGCACAGATCAACTGGTCATGATTTTTTCTGACCTTAGCAATCTGGATTGACAGCATCATTGAGACCCATGATAAGTTCTTCGAGTGGGTGGCAGCTGTTTCGGAGCATCCCTTCAATGGCAGCAAAATCGAGTGAGAGCCACATCTAGCTTGCTTGTTGACATTCAGTAACTGCTGCTTTGATGTTCTTCAGTCTCAGAGAGTGTTGATGAACTGAAGCCATCAAATCCATTCCAAGGTCATAGCAAAGCTCATGTCAATGAAGTTCTTGTTCTATTCCTGGGAGCAGGGGGGCTCCTCACTGGTTCCTTCTTCTTGGCTTCCTCCTCTTTTGCATCTAATCATAGTAGGTTAATTGCTCCCTTTCCAGCAGCCTTTCTCGTATTTCTCCCTCTTTCTTAAATTTCCCTCTTCCCCTGCCTCGCCCTTCCTCTTCAGAGCGACCTAGAGCAC
Source organism: Bassia scoparia (assembly GCA_008642245.1). Classification (NCBI taxonomy): domain Eukaryota; kingdom Viridiplantae; phylum Streptophyta; class Magnoliopsida; order Caryophyllales; family Amaranthaceae; genus Bassia; species Bassia scoparia. Next base: position 31,234 of record SNQN01006940.1, read on the forward strand.
AGAAATTTTCTGTCTAGTGTGTTCCGCCCAACACTTCAGGTTTTTCTCCTTGTCTTGGTGTCTCACCTTTTTCAACTCTCATACCTTTTTCAGCAGGTCTATTTCCCTCATCTTTTCAACAGGTTTATTTTCCCTCATCTTTTTCTTCCTCACTTTCATGTGTTCTCCAAACACAACACACCACCTTTCACACACAAGCAAGTCTATGCAAGGTAACTTCGGTTGCACCAAAGTGATTGACTTGGCAATGTGGAGCCACCTTCCTTATCTTCCTCTTAAGTAAAGTTTCAAAGGGTCATTAGAGTTGGTTATGCCATATTTATAGCCATTTTCAAATGCAATAGGTTAAGTGTTTGATCAACAAAGCAGGAAAGTTGATTTTTATTTGTGGTTCAGGCAGTAATGAAGCAAGTATCAACAGATGATTTTGCTTCATCTCGACGCCTGCGTTCTAGGATTACAGCAACGAAACACAAGATGAAAGAGTATAATTTTTGGAATAGGCGAAAAATATTTGTGGGTTCAGTTTTGATATTATTCAGGTGTACCACCAATAGCAATGACCATATCTTAACAACATGACAGCCTTCAACAGACTTCTCACTTCGTCCCTAATGATCTTCATAAGCACTCTTAAAGTAATCACTTAAACCCCTCATTAGGCAACCAAAAAGCTTTCACTTAGGTCAGCAGCCATCAAATTCAATTTTCTTATTTTTAATTTTTATCCATCTTCATCGCTTAAAAGTCTAACAAATTTAATCTCATAATCGATAAACATAACATGTTATGATACAGGTACAAAGAGATCACACCACCTTGAAATTCAAGAATTTCGAGCAATGAGTGAACTTACTGCCTTACAACATTCGAGATTTACAGCCATTCCATCATTCAAGTTCAGAGCAACGACTCTCGATTCGAGTTGCGCACAACCAAGATTTGGCCACTCAGGGAATTGTTTCGCCCAACTCTTCCCATTCACTCAATTTCCTCCTGAGCTATCCTCTTTTTTTAAAATTTCAGATTGATGCTCAGAACGAGAGGGTTTTGGTGAAGGAGAAATAATCCATGGGTGAGAATTGAATGTTTTGCGATGTTTTCGATTTTGGTGAAGAGTGGTGATGAAAAAGAAAGTAAGTTGACTGCAGTTAATAATGGTTAATGTGTGGAGTGACACGATGCGTAGAATGCAAGGAGAATGTATAATCTATGGTAGGATCCAAATATTATGACGTAATTATCACAGGCAATGGTAGAATAGGCACTGAGTAATGTAAATATTTCATACGTTAGTCTATGTGCAGATTGGATGGAAGATCATTAGAACCGATACTTATATGTGCATTGAACAATGAGATACTTGCATCCGGTTGAGATTTTTCTAGGATTATTGATACTTGATCAATGCAATACACAACCAATTTGGGATATAAATATTTTGAGATTTTTTTAATTTTGAATTAGCTGTAGAGAATTAATGAATAATAATATAGAAGATAAAAATTCTAAAGATTTGTTTTGTGTTTAGAATAATTTTGGACGTGAACTATTGAACAAACAACTTGGGCTTTATATTTTATCAGACTACATAATATTGCATGCTGTCAACTAATACTCAGTGGATATGCATACTTAACAGCACCACATAAAAAGTATTAGCATTGCACGACTTGGTAGGTGCAATCTTACACAATAAGAATGTGCATGAAGACATATATATATACCATGGATGTTTAGATCATACTTGGAGGGTTATAGGCATTCCTCTAGGATGTTGAATCCATCCAAGTTCCATCACGCATCCTCCAAATCGTCCCTTGCTAAGGTTTGTCAAAATGTCAGCTATTTGATTTTCTGTTTCACAAAAGTCAATTTTGATAAGCCTTCTCAACATAATCTTTAAAAACATGATTCTAATATGTATAAGCTCTGCTTGGAATGAGTGAAAACTGATTTTAGAAATACATATGGCACTAGTATTATCAACAATAATTGCGGGATACAGTCATACTCATACATAGTCCTCTTAATTGTTTTGATCCAGAGAACTTGAGAACAACATGCCTGCAGTATCACCAACATAATCAGCTTTCAGCAGTAGATAGAGGGTGTTCGTGTTTCTGTTGATGCCAAATGAAAAAACAAGAACAAGGAAACTGTATGTTCCGAAGAAGTACTTTTTCCTGTTTAACTAAATCTCTAACACCATCAGTAAATCTTTCAACGTCAAAAAGTATTACTTCTTGGTGTAGAAGAGACACAATCTAAATATTCTTTAACAGTCTAAGGTTGTTGATTCCTTTAGGATTAGATTGAAATCTTGGCACACCAACCTACACATAAAGAAATATCAAGTCTACTGCAGTTAGAGTAGAGAAGAAGGACACCGATCATACCTCTATCCTTTCTCTGATCTACAGCATACTTGCTGGATCTTCATCCAATCTAGTACAACTCCATTGGAGTTAATGATTGGTTTTGCCTTGATCGAATTTATACTTTTTCAAAGTTCCTTAATATATTTTTGTGATGGAATTGAGTTCCCCTCTCAGTTTGCTTTAATTTGGCAAACCAAAAAGATGTTTAACTCACCCATCATACTCATTTCACAAATCTCCACTCAAAGGTCAACAAAATACTTCACAGTTTCTCATTAGTAGCACCCTAAAGATAATGTCATCACATATATTTGCACGATCAATAGGTCGTTCTTCAGCTTTCAAAAACAACGTTTGATCCAATTTTTCCTCTTTAAAAGAATTTTGTAAAAGGAAATTGATAGCCTTTCATACTACCAGCCAGGTGCTTTGCTTTAGCCCATAGAGAGCTTCTTGTCAAGCTTGAACATGATTTGGAATTTTATTTTCAAAGCCAGGGGTTTGTTCAACATAAACTTCTCCGTAAATAACCATTTAGAAAAGCACATTTAAATCCATTTGATATAGTTTGAAACCCATAAAAGATGCGAAAGCAATAAGAATTCGAATAGCTTCTAACCTTGCTAATAGGTGAAAAGTTTCTTCAAAATCTATGCCTTCTTGTTGATTATAACCTTTTACAACTAGTCTGGCCTTGTTCCTTACATAGTAAATCAATATTAATCTAGTTTGGTTCTAAAAAAAACCATTTTTAGTCCAATTACTTTCTTGTTTTTAGGTAGAGGTTAAGATGCCATACTCTTGTTCCTTTCGAATTCATTTAACTCATCTTGCATGGCACTCACCCAATCAGCAATACTTTAAGAGCTTATTCATGGTTCTTAGGGTTCAACAATGGGATAGGAAAGCATGGAATGCACAGAAGTTTCTTAACTGATCTTTGTCTGAGTTCCTTTATTAATATCACTTATGATTAGATCAGTAGGATGAGATCTCTGGTGTTTCCATGGCTTTGGCCGAAACTCTTTTATTGGAACTTCAGTTTGTTTTCTCTGCTTCAGCTTGATTTCTTCAGATTCTTATGAGCATGCACCTCAGTTCCTTCTTCTGCTTCTACTTTCAAGGATGAGGAACTTCTATATTACCTGGTTGCTCCACCTCCTGAGTGGCATGGGAACTCTTGGAATGCTTGCTGGGCTCTTCATCTAGATCATCTTTCCCTTGAAAGACCAATTTCAAAATCATTGTCATTCTAGTTCTTGGGTATTAAAATGTGTGTTAGCCTCATCAAATATAACATGAATACTTTTTTTCTACACAATAGAGTTTCTTATTATATAATCTGTATGCCTTGCTATGATTAGAATAGCCAAAGAAATACAGCTTCATACTTCGCTCATCAAACTTACCCTAAGTTCTTTTACCAATTGTTATGGACAAAACACTTACAGCTAAAATGTTCTAAAGTGAGATATGTTAGGTTTTCCTTCCTTTAAGGCAGTTCATATGGTGTTTTATTAACAATAGGTCTTAGCATTACACGATTGATTATATAGCATGCAGTATTAATGGCTTCTTCCAGAAGTTCCTTGCAAGACCATTGGCAATTAAACATGGTTCTAGCCATGTCCTCCAAGGTCCTGTTCTTCCTTTCCACAACTCCATTTTATTGTGGAGTGCGTGGGGCAGAAAAGTTATGATTCTACCTGTTTCCCTGCAAAACTCATCAAAAAACTTGTAATTTTCAAATTCATTCCATGATCAGACGTAATATGAACAATTTGAAATCCACTTGACTTCGGACTCTCTTAGCAAAGGCTACAAACTCATCAAAAGTTTCATCTTACTAGCTAAGAAAATCACCCAAGTAAATCTTGAATAATCATCTACAATAACCAAGACATACCGTTTACTCACACTTCTACTTTGAATTCCTCATTGGGCCACAAAGATCCATATGAATCAGTTCTAATGGTTGCTTAGTTTGTTATATTTTTACTTTGGAAGGATGACCTGATTTGTTTCCCCCCTCACACAAAGCATCGCATATGTACTCAGCAGGGAAACTTGACACTTAGAAGTCCAATTACCGAGTTCTTTGAGTATACCTTGTTCATGTGGAGAAACTTGCGTGA
>SNQN01006941.1:1389-22840 GCA_008642245.1 Bassia scoparia
TRWAAAAAATAAAAGTTAAAGATATTATAATATAAAAYTCTTTCTTTYACAACTCTACCAATTCTACCATTTACAACTCWAGAGGATTCTAACACCTTTTACTAATATAGAACTATTGAAAAACCTTCACTTATTTTAATTTATTTTTTATCGGTGGCTAAATCAAAGTAGCAGACTAAAGTTAGCAGAACTTGAGGATTGGATATGTTTGGCAATATCAGAAGCCAACTATATACTTTGTATGTCACAGAATTTTCTTGATTAAGCTACCTCTTAACACGATTTACAGTGTGTATGCAACTTCTTGTAAAACACTCCAAGAAGCTGACACTATTCTCCAAAAAAGTCTCAAACAAGATGATGGAAGATTCAACCTGCATAAAAAATGTAGCAACTGCAAGTAAGAATACAGGTAACATATAACAGTGAAAACATGTTAGCAGAAATGTTGTATTTCTAATCAAGTCATTGAATCATCAACCAATACAGGCATACACTTGACGTCTCAATTTGGACAAAAAACATAATTGTAGATAGTTTTATGAATCTCCAGAGCCTAAATAGTCACATACATTTCTTTGTTCAAATGATTGCGGGAATTAATAGTGTTATATTGCTTCACATGAATAACAAAAGATAATGGAATGAGAGAGAGGAGAGAAAGACATTACCATTGAAGAATAGGGGCAATCCTCCATGAACATGAGTATGTCCTGTATGTGTATCTAAGTATATAGTAGTATTTACATCTGAGTGCTCATGACAATTTAACAATCTCTTTAACCTCCTAGATCTGACACCATTATCTTTGGAGACAACAAACATTCTTCGAGTACAGATCCCTGCTCATGAAGAACTTGCGAGCTTAAATGGTCTTCAAATCATGAGCAACTCGATATTCAGAATGTCCATTAAAGATACAGAAGTTAAATCTTCTGATGAAGCAAAGACACAAGGATTAGAAACATGCCAAATGATCAACATATATCAATAAAAAATAGTATAATTCGAATCTTAAGAAAACGCCAAAATGGCATCCCATAAGCTTGAATGTACCAAGAACTCACCAAGTAAGCGGAAGCAATGAACTGCTATGATAGGATTGTAGATCAAAGATCCTGTAAAATTGTCATCCATCGAAGTCCTTTAACAGTCTGTACCAAATATGGCTCAATTACTCAAGGAACAGAGAAAAGATCTTACACTTGAAAATCACAAATAATGTCAAACTCACACCAAATAATCCCAACAATCTAGTTCACCAATCTCAAAGTTCAAAAGGAGCAACAACAGTCTAGTAGTGCTAGCTTGAAGTGAAATTATTAAGATCCTTAGTATTATTATTTTTTTTTTTTTTTAAAAAGCAATGTTTCCATGTTATCTTGTTCAAAACCCTTCCAAGAGTTTCTTGTTTATACAGAGCTACAAAGGAATGACTTAGACAAGTTTGTCCACATCTTTGGCTTGCCTCCAATACTCAAGCAACTAACTATAATGACACCAATGGTAAAATCAAATCCTACCGGTGTAGGATTAAGCTCTCAATAACATCATCTAACTAAACTAGCTGCACACCACCGAATCATCCGAAATCAGTGCAATCAAAGTCAAAAAGCCACAAGACTTAAAAAAACACAATCTTTTCATCCAATAAGTTCATTCATATGATCTCCTTACTAATAAACCCAGGAACTACACAGATAATGTAATAATGCCACAATATATCTCTCAAGATCAAGCATGATTTATAATTACTCCTTATATATGCTAAGAACAGCAAAAGCAGTAAAAAGGTAAGCTTTACCCTCAACTTTTGCATATCATGATTCTACTTATCATCATAATCAAATCTCAATCATTTCATGAAAAATGCAAATAAGAAACACTAATATGAAGCATAATACTCAATCAATACCATAACATAACGCAAAATACAATTGCCAACTCCATGCAACACATACCCTCAAATGCCTATGACGCATCGAGTAAATTGACCTCCACTAAATTCCAAATCGGTTAGTAGCAATCCACCCTCCTTACTAGACACTACTGCATCTCCACTAGTACCACTACACTAAGTAAATACATAATTATTATAATGCAATTCAATATTCAGCAAAATTTTAAAAAAAATTATCCAAAAGAAGAGAAAGATGAGTGGCAATGAAACAAGGAAAAGTTCAATTCATGGAATGGAACAAATGATGGTTATCCACTTCAAGCTGTTATCATCCAACTCTGACCACATGACCTCATGACAAACCCACAATTTTTTTGAATGGATTTTGAATTTTTTTGTGGTTTTTCTTCAATTTAATAGGAGGGAATTTTAAATAGACTATAAAAATCCAACTTTAAGAAGCAGAATAAAAAATGAAAAAGAAAGAGAAAGGAAGGTCTGATATACAAAGTTTGGATTTTTTTTTTTTAAACTTTGAAGCTTGAAGTTAGGATTTTAGAAGCAAAATCTGATCTGATATTCTGATTGTTATGTGGGTAAGGAGGAAAGCGACATCAATTGTCAGACTATGTAAAATGAGGTGATAGAAATGAAAAAATGGGTTTAATTTATAAGAAATAAAAGTAAAATATATCTCAGATAATTTTTTTTTAAATCAAACCGCCATTTTTGGAAGAAAATTGAGTCTCACACTTGAACTGTGAGAAGCAGTATATATGCCTGCAAAATTTTGGACCAAAATATCTCAGGTTTCGAAATTTCTGAAATCACTTTTTTCTACCCCTTGGAAAATATTTTCACTCAAATATTTGGAAACAAAAAAAATGTTAAAGCAAAGCTACAAATGTATCTAGGGCGTTAGATAAGATAACTAAAATGTAAATATTTAATGAATATAAACATTTATTACATCGATTGACGTGTGAATTTGGAATGCATTTCAAATTTAATGACATTTAGGAATATATTTAAACTTATCTAACGTCGGGGTGTCCATTAGCAATATCAAGATGTTAAATTTATCTTGATTGATATGATGCAATCTTTGTGTAGAAGATGCTTAAGATGGGCAAGTCCAGGTTTCGTTAGCATGTGAGGCCCACAAAATGGGAGCTTTTTATATCTAGCTTACACTGAAGCCTGAAGGGTATTCGTGCACGCTTTCAAACTAATTTTTTTGCACGTCAATTTTTAATCTTTTTAATCGATAACATGTTCGTACAATGGAGTGTTAAAACGTATTTTGGATGTCAAATTATTACTTATTACGGGATTGCCTTGAGTTTTAATGTTTTGAAATGAGAAAGCATCCTTTTGAAAAAAATAATGAAACATTATAATAAACAAACAAATATGTACCTTATGAACAAATACATTATAAAAAATGTCATACACTAAAAATGTACTCTGTAACTTAAATTGTTTAGTTTAAAGAGAAAACGAGAGAAGAGATTCCTAGTGGTTTTCGAACTTTTGGAAAAACCAAAATCGACAAGTGTTAGAGATTTTGTACTTTTAAAAAGGTTTTATTAAAAGATAAATGACTTTTATCGAGTAATCCTAATCTCTAAATCTCCTTTGATTTCGTACCCAATGTTTTGTATGAAAAATCATTTTGCATGATATCGAGAAAAGGTATTGAAGGGTATAACGAGAAAAAATTAACATTTTTTTAATAAAGAATAATAAAGAAAATTATACTGTAATTTATTACTCATAAATCATCTTTGATTATTTAACTCATTATACTATTACGGGTGTATTAAAAGAATGCTTCTTCTATTAACCACTCCAATTTCTCACCACAAGTATTCCATTTAAAATAAACCCCCTCACTATCACTCTCTCCAAATTACCCTTTTCACATTTATTCCCTCCTAAAGCCTATATATTCGGTATTTAAAATTTTAAAAACTAAAATAAAATATACATATAATTTTGCTGACAAATTAAACCAGAAATAACCATGGCAATATAATCATAAATTACACTACTGATCTTATTCGAAGTCCAGTATTACTAGAATAAAAGTCCAACTTTCATGAAACTTCCTCCATTGCCCCTCCCTCACTTCTCTCACTACCTCCACCCAATTCTTCCACTAATCACACATTGACCACCCTTACAACACCCTTGACCACCATCGGGTTCCTAACTCCGGCCCGCGTAGATGCTTGATCGTCGGATTACTCATCGGAGGAGAAATAGCCTACTGACATTGAGAGTATGCTAGTTGGACCTACAAAACTGAACGCCATTCCATGGGCGCCATGCCCATGGTTTTGACGCCTCCCATGGGCGTCCAGACCATGGGTGTGACGCCCATAACAGGCGTCACACCATGGTCTGACGCCCATGGGAGGCGTCAGAACCATGGGACATGGCGCCCATGGAAGGCGTCAGAACCATGGGCATGGCGCCCATGGAAGGCGTCAGGTATCTTGCACAAAAATAAAAAAAAATTACCTTCCTGCTCGCGGCCTCGGTGGCTATTCGAAGAGAAGTGCGGTTGCGCTTGAGTAGTGACTCCTTCGATTTCGGTGGCTTTGGTTTGTTGGGATCCATGTGGTGTGGTGTCGGTAGAATTTGTTTAAAGAGAGAAGTGTAATTGGGGTTGAATAGTAATGGAAAGGAGGGGGGTATTTATGGTAGAACACCTTGAAAGTTGGACTTCGATTCCGTAATACTGGACTGATGAATCGTATTCGCCCATTCAACCCCATCTTTGAAAAGAATCTCTTGGTTGAAACAAAGTACAAGGGACCATGATTGCTGAAGAGGCCTACCATATCAAAAATCATAAATTCATAACATTAATAATCGTGCCGTCCACATCACATGTCAGACATCAAATCAAGGCAACTAAAATTAGTATATCTTAGAAATTCACCTGGTATAAGAAGATATACAAATGAATCAGGCAGATTATGTTTCCCAAACCTGAGAAAAACCAGAGGTTAATGGATTTGAAGAAACTYTCTCTCATCAGAAGCCGGAAAAATATATAACGAGAGACACATTTTTGAGTGGATTAAGCTCTTAAAACTGGAAAATGAAGGGAGGGAATTTCGGTGGAAGATAAACAAGATATAATTGGTCCCTGCAGTCGACTCCATACATAGGATTAAAACTTTATTTGTTGATTTGTTGGAACATGAAACCATGGTCATGCTATTTTAAGTAGAGGAAAACCTAATAAGCAAAACGCAGAAGTGAGAAAAATTGCACCACATCGGCACATCTTGTCAAGAATGAATTAGACAATGTCACATGTCAGATAAATCAAGCCATGACAATTATTCATGGCAATTGCAGACTTGAATCCAAATTAAGGCGAGACATCAGCAGTATGAATCATAGTGTCCCTTTAGTAAGATAAGACAATAGCAATATACAAATCATCATTATCCGAGCCATAATCAAGCACCGAACGACATACATYTAGACAGCAGCAAAGTAGACATCTAATTGATTTTCTCCAAGACACATCATTAATATAACAAAAAGGGAACTGCAGATAATCCTAGTACTATATGTTTCATGTGCAGCAATTTTATTCAATTTATTGCAAATCACCAAAATAAATTTACACCTAAGCTACTTTGCATCACCCAATCATGAACAACACTATATAAAAAGCAATACAATGCAGGTTGTAACGTCCCCGGACAGCTCAAATCAGGTTATTCAATTTATTGTAACGTCTTAGTTCCTGACAGCTCAAATCAGGTTTACTTAACCTCACATCAATTCTTATTGCAACATGACCTCAAAGCTCAAGTACCTCAACTTTCAGTGAAAGTGGAAGATTTTCAGAATGATATTATGCTCAGTTAAAAAAGAACATGACTTTTCCAGAAACAAGAGCCCAAAGAAGCTGATTTTAGAATTGCAATGACATAACCATATGACCATTCATGTACCTGACATCCTGAAGCAATTCCAAGAACCTAGGTGTTCCATCTTGAACTGCTGCCATCCCCGGAGAGCGTTGCAACCATCCTATATCCTCAGATGATCCACGCAAACCTATCTGCACTCGAGATATGGTGCTGAAAATACAAAAAGGTAGCAGAGCTAAAGTTAGGCAGAACTTAGGAAATGGATATGTTTGGGACAATATCAGAAGCCAACTATATACTTTGTATGTCACAGAATTTTCTTGATTAAGCATACCTCTAACACGATTTACAGTGTGTATGCAACTTCTGTAAAACATCTCCAAGAAGTGACACTATTCTCCAAAAAAGTCTCAAACAAGATGATGGAAGATTCAACCTGCATAAAAAATGTAGCAACTGCAAGTAAGAATACAGGTAACATATAACAGTGAAAACATGTTAGCAGAAATGTTGTATTTCTAATCAAGGTATCATTGAATCATCAACCAATACAGGCATAAAGCCTTGACGTCTCAATTTGACAAAAAACATAATTGATAGTTTTATGAATCTCCAGAGCCTAAATAGTCACATACACTTTACTTTGTTCAAATGATTGCGGAAATTAATAGTGTTATATGCTTCAACATGAATAAACAAAAGATAATGGGAATGAGAGAGAGAGAGAAAGACATTACCATTGAAGAAATAGGGGCAATCCCCATGAACATGAGTATGTCCTGTATGTGTATCTAAGTATATAGTAGTATTTACATCTGAGTGCTCATTGACATTTAACAATCTTCTCTTTAACCTCTAGATCTGACACCATTATCTTTGGAAGACAACAAACTTCTTCGAGTACAGATCCTCGCTCATGAAGACTTGCCGAGCTAAATGGTCTCAAAGTCATGAGCAACTCGATATTCAGAATGTCCATTAAAGATACAGAAGTAAATCTTCTGATGAAGACAAAGACACAAGGATTAGAAAACATGCCAAAATGTCAACATATATCAATAATTAAATAGTAAAATCGAAAGCTTTAAGAAACACCGCAAAATGGCATCCCATAAGCTTATGAATGTACCAAGGAACTCACCAAGTAAGCGAAGCAATGAACTGCTTAGATAGGATGTAAGATCAAAGATCCTGATAAAATTGTCATCCATCGAAGTCCTTAAAACAGTCTGTACCAAAATATGGCTCAAATTACTCAAGGAACAGAAAATGGATCTTACACTTGAAAATCACAAATAATGTCAAACTCACACCAAAATATCCCCAACAATCTAGTTCACCAATCTCAAAGTTCAAAAGGAGCAACAACAGTCTAGTAGTGCTAGCTTGAAAGTGAAATTATTAAAGATCCTTAGTATTATTATTTTTTATTTTTTTTTAAAAAGCAATGTTTCCATGTTATCTGTTCAAAACCCTTCCAAGAGTTTCTTGTTGTATACAGAGCTACAAAGGGAATGACTTAGACAAGTTTGATCCCACATCTTAGGCTTTGCTCCAAATACTCTAAGCAACTAAACTAAATGACACCAAGGTAAAATCAATCCTAGGTATAGCCTCCAATAACATCATCTAACTAAACTAGCTGACATCCACCGATCATCGAAATCAGTGCAATCAAAGTCAAACACAAGACTTAAAAACACAATCTTTCATCCAATAAAGTTCATCAATATGATCCTTCACAGTAACCCAGGAAACTACACATAATGTAATAATGCCAACTATATCTCTCAAGATAAGCATGATTTAATTACTCCTATATCTAAGAACAGCAAAAGCAGTAGAAAAGAGGTAAGCTTACCCTCAACTTTTGCATTATTGAACAGTTATCAATAAATCATTCTCAAATTATATCATGAAAAATGCAATAAAGAAACACTAATAATGAAGCATAATACAATACAATAACATAAGGCCAAAATAACACATACCTGCAAAACCCATAAGCAGAAATGACCTCCACTAATCAAATCCAAGTATTTATGCAACCCATTTGAGTATCATTCAAGAATACTCATCTCCACTAGACCACTACACTAGTAATACAATAATATATTATAATGCAATTCAATATTCAGCAAAATTTAAAAAAAAATATCCAAAAGAAGAGAAAGAAGAGTGGCAATGAACAAGGAAAAGTTCAATTCATGGAATGGAACAAATGATGGTTATCCCACTTCAAGCTGTTATCATCCAACTCTGACCACATGACCTCATGACAAACCCACAATTTTTTTGAATGGATTGAATTTTTTTTGGGTTTTTCTTCAATTTAAATAGGAGGGAATTTAGAATAAGCTATAAAAAATCCAAACTTTAGAAGCAGAATAAAAAATGAAAAAGAAGAAAAGGAAGGTCTGATAATACAAAGTTTGGATTATTTTTTTTAAACTTTGAAGCTTGAAGTTAGGATTTTAGAAGCAAAATCTGATCTGATATTCTGATTGATATGGTAAGGAGGAAAAGCACTCAATTGTCAGACTATAAATGAGGTGATAGAAATGAAAAAATGGTTAAATTTATAGAAAATAAAAGTAAAATATATCTCAGATAATTTTTTTTAAATCAAACCGCATTTGGAAGAAAATTGAGTCTCACACTTGAACTGTGAGAAGCAGTTATTATGCCTGCAAAATTTTGGACCAAAATAAGGTTTGAATTTCTGAAATCACTTTTTCTACCCATGGAAAATATTTTCACTCAAATAATTGGAAACAAAAAAAATGTAAAAGCAAAGCTAACAAATGTATCTAGGCGTTAGATAAGATAACTAAAAATGTAAATATAAATGATATAAACATTATTTACATCGATTGACGTGTGAATTTGGAATGCATTTCAAATTTAATGACATTTAGGAATATATTTATAACTTATCTAACGCTTCGGGTGTCCATTAGCAATATCAAGATGTTAAATTATCCTTGAATTGATAAGATGCAATCTTTGTTTAGAAGATGCTTAAGATGGGCAAGTCAGGTTTTCAGTTAGCATGTGAGGCCCACACAAAATGGGAGCTTTTTTATATCTAGCTTACACTGAAGCCTGAAGGGTATTCGTGCGCTTTCAAACTAATTTTTTGCACGTCATTTTTTAATCTTTTAATCGATAACATGTTCGTACAATGAGTGTTGAAAACGTATTTTGGAGTGTCAAAATTATTACTTATTACGGGATTGCCTTGAGTTTTAATGTTTGAAAATGAGAAAGCATCCTTTTTGAAAAAATAATGAAACATTTAATAAAAACAACAAATAATGTACCTTATGAACAAATACATTTATAAAAATGTCATACAACTAAAAATGTACTCTGTAACTTAAATTGCTTTAGTTAAAAGAGAAAAACGAAGAAAGAAGATTCCTATGGTTTTCGAACTTTTGAAACAACAAATCGACAAGTGTTAGAGATTTTGTACTTTAAAAGGTTTTATTAAAAAGAATAATGACTTTATAGAGTAATCCCTAATTCTCTAAATCTCCTTTGATTTGTAAACCAAATGTTTATGAAAAATCATTTTGCATGTATATCGAGAAAGAGGTATGAAGGGTATAAACAGAAAAAATTAACATTTTTTTATAAGAGAATAATAAAGAAAATTATACTGTAATTTATTACTCATAAATCATTTTGATTATTTAACTCATTTATCTATTACGGGTGTATTAAAAGAATGCTTCTTCTATAACCACTCCAATTTCTCACCACAAGTATTCCATTTAAAAATAACCCCCTCACTATCATCTCTCCAAATTACCCTTTCACATTTATTCCCTCCTAAGTGCTTATACTTCGGTATTTAAAATTTTAAAAAACTAAATAAAATATACATATAATTTTGCTGACAAATTAAACCAAGAAATAACCATGGCAATATAATCATAATTACACTACTGGATTGCTATTCGAAGTCCAGTATTACTAGAAAAAAGTCCACTTTCATGTAAACTTCCTCCATTGCCCCTCCCTCACTTCTCTCACTACCTCCACCCAATTCTTCCACTAATCACACATTGACCACCCTACAACACCCTTGACCACCATCGGGTTCCTAACTCGCGCCCGCAGTAGTGCTTGATCGTCGGATTACTCATCGGAGGAGAAGCCTACTGACATTGAGGTATGCTAGTTGGAACGCTACCAAAACTGACGCCTTCCATGGCGCCATGCCATGGTTTTGACGCCTCCCATGGGCGTCCAGACCATGGGTGTGACGCCATAACAGGCGTCCACACCGTCTGGACGCCGCATGGAGGCGTCAGAACCATGGCGGCGCCCATGGAAGGCGTCAGAACCATGGGCATGGCGCCCATGGAAGGCGTCAGGTATCTTTGGCACAAAATAAAAAAAAATACCTCCTGCGTCGCGGCCTCGGTGGCTATTCGAAGAAGTGCGGTTGCGCTTGAGTATGTACTCCCTTCGATTTCCCGGTGGCTTTGGTTTGGTTGGAATCCATGGTGTGGTGTCGGTAGAATTTGTTTAAAGAGAGAAGTGTAATTGGGGTTGAATTAGTAATGGAAGGAAGGAGGGGTATTTATGTAGAACACTTGAAAGTTGGACTTGATTCCAGTAATACTGGACTTCGAATAGTATTCCCATTACACTATTATCCACGACCCGTCAATCATATATATAGTACGGAGTAATTTTAATAGGCAGATAAAATTTATTAGATTCGTCTAAATATATAATTTATTAACATCACACTTTTTACAATTTAGTATTATTAAATTTTATCTCAAAATGCATGTAAAGTGATTTGTTGTAAACATTTAATGTTCTGTACATTGTACTTTATTTCATTTTGGACACTCTTTCTCTTAATTTTAACCATACATTCTTACTTACCCTACTTTTTCATACTTTCCCCCATTAACACACATTCTCTCATACTTTTTGACCTCACCACATTAATACATTATTCTCAATTTTTCCCCCAAAATAAATACACCCAATATTAGAAATCGGTGGGAGTAATTGAATACCGTGTCTTCTAGTAATTAGTTGGTGGATATTAAGGTGATAACAATCATGACTTTAGCCGAGGTTGGAATCCTCTAGGTGTATAAATTGATGGAGCTGGTGAATTTCAATAAATTAGGCCTTTAATTGCAAATTAATGGCTAAAATAACTTTACTTGTAAAAAATAAAAGTTAAAGATATATAATAAAAACTCTTCTTTACAACTCTACCAATTCTACCATTTACAACTCAAGGGATTCTAACACCTTTTACTATATGAATATTGAAAAACCTTCACTTATTTTAATTTATTTTATTCATAAACATCTCAAAATGAAGTGAAAAGAATATCATAAAACGTTTCACAAATTACATTGACATTTTTTTTGGAAAATTAAACAAAATAATCCCACCTTTAGTGGGTTTTCCAAAATTAATCCCACTTTGCGAAATTTCCAAATTAATCCACATTTACACCACCATCTCAAAAATAAAGTACAATCCCTATAGATCACCAATCGGTAGGGACCATTTGAAAGGATGGTGCAAAGGTTGGATTATTTTGGGAATTTCGAAAAGTGTAATTAATTTTGGAAGTTCCACCAAAAATGAGATTATTTTTGTTATTTTTTTGGATTGAATCTAATTGAATAAATCAAAATGTGATGAAATGAGAGATTGGATCTATTTACTTAGGCCATACTCCATTAAAGTCTAACAGTTATAGAATTGGTAGTGGAGATGGTGGGAACACGGTTTGAGAAATACTTGAATTAGATAATACGTGGCAAATGGGACAATGTCTTGTAATCAGAATTGCATGAAATTGAGTAGTTAGTTGGATACTCCGTATCTTATTAGATTTACCGCTTTCTGTTGGACTACTCTACTGCTTGCTTACTAAATTCCTTTGTCCAAAGCAACCTACATTTGCTCTACACATCGTGTGTTAGTTGATTTCCGAAGTCGATAAATACTGACAAGTAAAAGTAATATCCTATTTTCGTCAATTTATTTAGATAAGTTTCAGTAAAAATAAGTTCAGTTCAATAGTAATAGTTTAGTTCAGTAAAATAAGTTAAATCCTTAAGAATTTGTTAAAGTTCAGTAAAAATTAAGTTCAGTTCACTACCTATATAAATTCAATAAAATAAGTTTAGTTCAGTACCATAAGTTAAGGGCATGTTTACTTAAACTTAATTTCAGTTCAATTCAGTTAAGTTCAGTTTTAAAAAACTCAGTTTTATTCAGTTCAGTTTAGTTCAGTTCAATTTTTGGAATTTAATCCAAAACTTAAATCTTCCTATTTATCAGTTCAGTTTAAAAAATTCAGTTCAGTTCATTAAGTAAACAAGCCCTAAGTTCAACAAAAATAAGTTCAGTTCAATAGTAATAAGTTTAGTTCAGTAAAAATAAATTCAATCTTTAAAAATTTGTTAAAGTTTCAAAATAATTAAAAATTAAGTTCAGTTTACAGAAATAAATTCAATTCAAGAAAATTCAATTGGCGAAAACATGACCTAAAAGTCTATTAATAATAAATAAAGTTGAAGGAGTAGTATTATGAATAATGAAAAATAATAAAGGCTCTTATATGATACGTAAGATGAACGGTTTAACCAATTCATAAACTTTGCTCGAGTCAATCAAACCGACTTGAATTTGCATGGAAGGCTGAACTTAGAGATTCATAGTTGAATACTTCAACACAATTATCAGTACATTTTCTCCAAGTAGTTGGAACATCCTTTCCATGAGATATGAATAACATTTGCAACTTTGAACGACAGACATCTATTGTACAGAATACAAGATAGTAGATTACTGGAACATGGCATTGATGATTGATGTATTCACTAAGATAAAAGGATGATTAAAAGATACACAGTACAGCTGAAGAAAGCAAACTGGCTTAGCTAAAGAATCGAAACGTTTAAGAAGAATGCAGAACAAACTGATATACTTTGTATATTTACATGCAGACTGTAACATTCGTGCAAGGTCATCGTATAGTCGTGTAGATACCTGAGTTATTATCATCTCTTCAGTGTAATCCCCTCTTTTTTGCCGGTCAGAAATAATTTGAATAAACCTATAAGGTTACAAATCTGAAGTGCTTAAAGATTTGAATTTGGATCTTTTTATTGTGTTCTGATCTGAAAAACTCTGTTATACCATATAGAATGAAGGGTCATATGRAAGAGGTCATACTTCACAGGTCTAGCATGCCATAAGAAATGCCGCTGAACCATTCTCACTGCATGCTGCATCGCAAAATACTTCTCTTCTGGAATTGATACCAATATGTTTTTCAAGTTTGGAATGTCCTTCTCTGCAACAATAACTGAGAATACCTCCCAATTCAAGATCTCAAAGAATGGAGGGACAAAGTTGTCAGAAATTATCACGGGCACACATTCGTGGAAGATGGCTTCTACAACTCTCGGACTATTGACCTCGTGGCCCTTGGGGCATATGCAATACTTGCTACTTTTCATGTGCTGCATATAGTTCATCCTTCTTGACACAGTAGTGGGCAATAGACCATATATTCTCATATCAGGATCCTTGTTCTTCCAGTGTTTTAAMAGTATAGGGCGTAAATACCCATGGCTGTTTCCAGCATAAAAAGCAAGGATGTTCCTCTCTGAAGGAGGTTTCCCTCCGATGTCTCTGAGAGGATTTCTTGCATAGCGAACAAAGGTTTCAGGCAGAGACACATCCCTCCCTATCTTGAATCCTATAGTAGCATCAGCATTACAAAGGGCTTTGATGCTACTTTCCATATGGTGCCTGGTTTCATAAGGGGCCTAGAAGAATGCAAACACCAGAATCATTGTGTGTTGAATGATCATAACAAAATACTGACTTCATATTGCACTAAATATAATATTAGTATATAAACTGAAAAGCAAGTGGAACAAAAAATATTTCTGAATCTGAAACTAGTAAAAACTCAAGTTCTACAGGGCAGTTTCGTTCGAGTTCCAGGGTTTCATAAATGTCTTACAGGTGTACCAACCTTGGATATTCCTACACTACGTAATGCTGCGTATATTTGAAGATAAAATTCCTAATAAACATTTGACTATTTCCAAAAAATATTCAGTCCTCCTAAAACCGTTCATCTAAAGCTATTTGTCATTATTGATTCTCTTACCCAGTAAGGTTCTGGTAAACAAGTATTGCATGCTGGACAATATATTCATCAACAACTCTCTAGCAGCAATTAACATGTACTAGCAATTTGAGCAAACCAGCAGCACAAGATAAGGATATAGCAGTCTGTAGTCAATAAGCAGAATTGGGGAGCCTAGCATGATTACTGGTTCTACCTTGGTTGTTATTATAGGTGGCAAAAACAAACCGGAACCCGAAATGGCCCAAAAAATCGACCCGTAAAAAATGGGTCATGAACAAGAAGATTTAACCGAAAAATCCGTTTTTGGCCGAACCCGTAAACCTGTTTTTTATGTTGCATAGACACGAATTAAGTGTCTACTCGAATACGAGTGCCCGAGTCGGACACTTGGCTATTTTATAGAAAAAAAAGTGAATTTAATAGTTAAAAATGGAGTACTTGGGTGGAGTGTCGTGTCCGACACGATATGATACCCAATTTTTATGTACAAATTACAATTATTAGTCAATGTAATAAATGTAAATATTGCAAAAGTCCACTTGTTGCAATAAAAAGGAGGCAGTGTATGTGTTTCGATAAAAAATTACTAGTGATTACGATCAAATTATGCATTTTTAAGCTTTTGATAAAGCCCTATTACTTAGACTATTTTTTACAAATAATAATATTTATTAGATTCAGACAAATATATAATTTAAAGAACAATTTCTAGTTACTTTAGTCACATTATACATTTTTCAAGTCTTAAAAACTTTCATAATCGATCTAATGTTTGCGAAACATCGAAAGAAAAAAAAAAGTTTTCCAAAAAAACTTGACCGATCGACCGACCTGTTACCGAAAAATTTGGGTTACGAAAAAAGAAATTCGACCCGTTACCGAAAAATGACCGGTCTGTAAGTGTCCGAAACTCGATATTGATTGACCGATACCGATCTGACCGACCGATTTGCCAGATATAATTGTTATGATGTACGACTTGTACGTACAGATGCTACTATAAATAAGAGTACTTAACAAAACAATGGAGAATTGGAAATTCTTATCAGAATTTAGTAAATTTACTAGTCCATATTAGTAATATTGAAATTTCTTTTTAAAGGCAAGGATTGAAGCACGATCTCTTTATGAGGTGAAGGGTTTCAAGAAAAGTAAAATCTATTAATCAAAACTTCCTTCGAATCCAAAAAAGGACTACGTCATCACTTGTTCTATAGGTTAGCCATTCATCTCAGGTGATACTGTAATTAAATCAAATTTCAATCAATCAATATGAATATTATATAATCTTAAAAACAGGTAAAACATGAAGGAATAGAATTATAATGGAGAACATACCCAGTCATGGCAAGCAACAACAAAGTGATCTGTTCCCCCAGTTCTGTTCCAGAACGGATATTTTGCTGCAATTGTTTCAGTGTAAGCTTTCATAAAATCCCGTAATTTTGTGCGATTATGAGAACCAGGCACATATAAGGCATACTCTAGCATTCTTGAGCTGAAGGGCATGTAAAAAAGGTGAGCCTTTTCYGGGTTTTTCACAACAAAATGTTTGTTTCCTTCCATGAGTTTCATAAACCATCCYTCYGAAGCATACAGGCCCTTGAGAATTGGTTGATGAAATATGGGCTTTTTCCCATCCTTATAGACATATACCTTCAATGTTCTCTCCATTAATTCGTAGCTCCTGCATATTATGCACCCACTAGTATCATTCAAGAAACTTCCATCTCCACTAGACCACTTACACAAGTATACATAATATTTTATAATGCCAATCAATTATTCAAGCAAATTTTAAAAAAAATTATCCAAAAGAAAGAAAGAATAGTGGCAATTGAAACAAGAAAAGTTCATTCAATGGGATTAGGAACAAATGAGAATCGGTATCCACTTCAAGCTTGTTGATCATCGACTGCTACCCACAATGAACCTCATGACAAACCACAATTTTTTTGTGGATTGAATTTTTTGGGTTTTCTTCCAATTTAAATGCGACGGGAATTAGATCAAGCTATAAAACAACTTAGAAGCGAAAAAAAATAAAAGAAAGAAAAGGAAGTTGATAATCAAAGTTTGGATTTTATTTTTAATTGAGTTGAAGTTAAGGATTTTAGAAGCAAAATCTGATCTGATATTCTGATTATTAGGGTAAGGAGGACAGCGACATCAATTGTCCAGACTATAAAATGAGTATAGAATGAAAAAATGGTATATTTATAAGAAAAAAAGTAAAATATTCTCAATATTTTTTTTAAACAAACCCCTTTTGTGAAGAAAATTGAGTCTCACACTTGAACTGTGAGAACAGTTATATATCCTGCAAATTTTGGATCCACAATTCAGGTTTCGAATTTCTGAAATCACTTTTTCTACCATATGGAACCATATTCGACTCAAATAATTGGAACGCAAAAAAATGTTAAACAAAAGCTAACCAAATGTATCTATGGCGTAGATAGTATAACTAAAAATTTAAAATTAAAATGGAATATAACATTTATTACATCTGATGACGTGTGAATTGGGAATGTCATTATCAAATTTAATGACATTTTAGAATATTATTATAACTTATCATCAACGCTTCGGGTCCATTAGCAATATCAAGATGATTAAATTATCACTTGAATGATAATGATGCAACTTTTGTTATGAAGATGCTTAAGATGGCATCCAGGTTTTCAGTTAGCATTGAGCCCACACAAAAATGGAGCTTTTTCTTATATCTAGGCTCACAACTGAAGCCTTGAAGGGTATTTCTGCGCTTTACTAAACTAATTCTTTTTGCACCGTCATTTTTTAATCTTTTAATCGATAACATGTTCGCTTAGCAATGGGTGTTGAAAAACTGTATTTGGGATGTTCAAGTATTACTTTACTTAGGATTGCCTAGAAGTTTTTAATGTTTGAAAATAAAAGCATCCGTTTTGAAAAAATAATGAAACAATTTAGATACAAACAAAACAAATAATGTACTTATGAACAAATACATTTATAAAATCATAACTAAATACCTAACTTAAAATGTACCTTATCTAGTTTAAAGAAAAACGAGAGACAGAAGATTCCATAGTGTCTTCGACTTTTGAAAACAACAAATCACAAGTAGTTTAGGATTTTGGTACTTAAAATTTTATTAAAGATAAATACTTTTATCGAGTAATCCCTAATTCTAAATCCTCCTGTTGATTTTAAATCCAATAGTTTGTATTGAAATCTTTGCATTCATATATCGAGAAAGAGTATGAGGTAATAACGAGAAATAACTTAACATTTTTTTATAAGAGAATAATAAAGAAAATTATACTGTAGATTTATTATCATAAATCATTTTTGTATTATTTCAACTCTTTCAACTATTACGGGTGTATTAAAGAAATGCTTCTCTATAACCACCTCCAATTCTCCACCACAAGTATACATTTAAAATACCCCCTCACTATCACCTCTCCAAATAACCCTTTCACATTTATTCCCCTCCTAACTGCTATACTTCGTATTTAAAATTTTAAAAACTAAAATAAAATATACATATTAATTTTGCTGACAAATAAACCAAGAAATAAACCATGGGCAAATAAATCATATTACACTACTGGATTGCTATTCAGAGTCCAGTATTACAGAATAAAGCAACTTTCATTGAAATCTTCCTCCTTGCCTCCTCTCCTCACTTCTCCTCTACCTCCACCCAATTCTATCCACTAATCACCACATTATCCACCACAACACCCTTGACCCACATTCGGGGTTCCTAACCTCCGGCCCGCAGTAGTTGCTTGATCGTCGGATTACGTCATCGGAGAAAATACTACTACATTTGAGATTGCTAGTTGAACGCTACCAAAACTGACGCCTTCCAATGGCGCCAATGCCATGGTTTGAACGCCTCCCATGGGCGTCCAGACCATGGTGCTGCCATAACAGGCGTCACACCATGGTCCTGGAACGCCCAGTGGAGGCGCAGAACCTTGGGCCATGAGGTCAGCCATGAGCGCAGACAGCCAGCCCATGAAGGCGTCCAGGTATCTTTGGCAAAAATAAAAAAAATACCTCCTGCGTCGCGCCTCAGTGGCTATTCGAAAGAAGTGCTGTGCGGCTTGAGTAGTGAACTGCCTCGATTTCCAATGTGACTTTGGTTTGGTTGGGTATCCTGTGGCGGGTGGTAGAATTTGTTTAAAAGAGAGAATGTAATTGGGGTTTGAATTATAATGAAGGAAGGAGGGATTTATGGTAGAACAACTTGGAAAGTTGGACGTCGATTCCAGTTAATACTGGACTTCTGAATAGTATTGCCATTACTACTATTTATCACGACCCATCAACTATATATAGTCTAGGAGTATTTTAATAGGCAGATAAGAATTTATTAAGATTCGTCTAATAATTAATTTAATTAACATCAACTTTACAATTTAGTATTATAAATTTAATCCAAATGCATGAAAGTGATTTTTGTAAACATTAACTGTTCTGTACATTGTACTTATTTCATTTTGGACCACTCTTTCTCTTATTTTTTAAACATACTTTACCTATTACCCACTTTTCATACTTTCCCCCAATTTAACACAACATTCTCTTCATACTTTTTTGACCTCACTCACATTATAAACATTAATTCTCAATTTTTCCCCAAATAAAATACACCCAATATAGAAATCGGTGGAGTATATGATTGATCCTCGTCTTCTAGTAATTAGTGTGATATTAAGGTGATAAATCAATCCATGACTTTAGCCGAGGGTGGAATCCTCTGGTTATAAATTGTGATGGACGCTGGTGAATCAATAAAATTGCCTTTATCGCAAATAATGTGCTAAAATAACTTACTTGTAGAAAAATAAACAGTTAAAGATATTTATAATATACAAAACTTTCTTTTACAACTCGACCAATCTAACATTTCACACTCAAGAGGAATTCTAACACCTTTTACTAAATAGAAATCTATGAAAACGTTCCACTTATTTAATGTTATTTTTATCATTAACATCTTCAAAATGAAATGTGAAAAGATATCATAAAACGTTTCACAAATGAATTGACATTTTTTTTGAAAAATAGAATCAAAAATAAACCCACCTTAGTGGGTTTCCAGAAATTAATCCACTTTGCGAAATTTCCAAATTAATTCCACCATTTTACACCATACCACATTCCCAAAATATAAATACATCCCTATAGATCACCCAATCGGTAGGAGACCAATTTGAAAGGATGTGCAAGTCTGGATATTTTGGAATTCGAAAAGTTAATAATTTTGGGAAGTATCACCACCAAAAATGAGATATTTTTGTTATTTTTTTGGATTGAATCTAATTGATAAAATCAAAATGTTGTAGTGTAAATGAGAGTTGGATGCATTTTACATTGGCCATTACCCATTAAAGTCAAACTTTATAGAATTGGTAGGAAGACTTGGGGGAACATAAGCGTTTGAGAAATACTTTGAATAATAATACGTGCAAATGGGGACAATGTCTTTGTAATCAGAATTGCATTGAAATTGAAGTAGTTTTAGTTGAGATTACCCGATCTTATTAGATTTAACGCTTCTGTTGGACTACTCCTATAGCTGCTTGCTTACTAAATTCCTTTGTCCAAAGCAAACCTAACATTTGCTCTAACCACATCGTATGTGTTATTGTTGATTTTCCCGAAAGCCGATAAATACTGCAATAGTAAAAAGTAATATCCTGATTTTCGTCAATTTTATTAGATAAGTTTCAGTAAAAATAAGTTCAGTTTCAATAGTAATTAAGTTAGTTTTCAGTAAAATAAGGTTAAATCCTTAAGTAAAATTTGTTTACAATTTCCCAGTATAAAATTAAGTTCAGTTCAACTACCTATAACTAATATTCAATAGAAATACCAGTTTAGTTCAAGACCAATTAGATTAATGGCATGTTTACTTAAACTTAATTTAGTTCATTCAGTTAACTGTTCTAGTTTGTAAAAAACTCCAGTTTTATTCAGTTCAGTTTTAGTTCAGTTCAATTTTGGAAATTTAATCCAAACATTAAATCTTCCAATATTTATCAGTTCAGTTTAAAAAATTCAGTTCAGTCATTCTAAACAAGCCTAAGTTCCAACAAAATAAGTTCATTCAATAGTAAAGAGTTATGGTTCAGTAAAAATAATTCAATCTTTAAAAATTTGTTTACAAATTTCATAATAAATTAAAAATTAAGTTCAGTTTGCAGAAATAAATTCAATTCATAGAAAATTCAATTGGCGAAACAGAGACCTAAAATACTTGATTAAATAAAATACTAGATAAAAGTTGAAGGGAGTAGTATATAATCGAGATTAGAAGAGAAAATATAAGACGCCATCTTATATAGATCTTAATAGTGAATCGAGTTTAACCCAATCATTCAGAAACTTATGTCGCTCGATCAATCAAAACCGACTTGAATAGTTGCATAGAAAGCTGTACTTAAGAGATTCCATAGTATGAATACTCACACCACAAAATTATCAGTACATTTTCTCCAAGTAGTTGGAACATCCTTCCATGAGATATGAATAACATTGCAACTTGAACGACAGAACAGCGTTTTCGATACAGATATACGTAGATTAGCAGATAACTGACATGGCATGATGATTAGATGTTTCACTAGAGATAAAAGATGGAATTAATAAGATACACAGTAGGCTTGAAGAAGTAGAACGGCTACGCTAAAGAATCGAAACCGATTTAAGAGAATAGCAGAACAAACCTGATATAACTTTGTATATTTACATGCAGACTGTAACATTCGTGAGGTCATCGATAGTCCGTGTAGATACCTGAGTTATTATCATTCTCTTCGTTAATCCCCTCTTTTTTGCCGGTCAGGAAATAATTTGAATAACCTATTAGGTTACAAATCGTAAGTGCTTAAAGATTTGAATTTGGATCCTTCTTATATTGTGTCTGATCTGAAAACTCTGTTATCCATGAACAAATAAGGGTCATATTGGAAATCATACTTCACAGGTCTAAGCATGCCATAGAAAATGGCCGCTGAACCATTCTTCACTGATGCTGATCGCAAATACTTCTCTCTCGAATGATACCAATATGTGTTTTCAAGTTTGGAATGTCCTTCTGTGCACAATACACTAGAATTACACTCCAATTCAAAGACTGCCAAGAATGAGGGACAAAGTTGTCAGAAATTATCCAGGACACACATCGTCGTGAGATGGCTTCTTACAACTTCGACTATTGCTCTGCTTGGGGCATAGCTATACTTGCTACTTTTCATGTGCTGAATAGTTTCATCCTTCTTGACACATACGTAGGGCAATAGACCATATATTTCATATCAGGATCCTGTTCTTCCCAGTGTTTAAAAGTACTAGGGCGTAAATACCCCATTGCTGTTTCGCAGCATAAAAAAGCAAAAGGGATGTTCCTCTCTGAAGAGGTTTCCTCCATATCTCTGAGAGGATTCTGCCATGTAGCGACAAAGTTTCAGGCCAGTGAC
>SNQN01006941.1:22865-35747 GCA_008642245.1 Bassia scoparia
CACGTCCCTCCCTATCTTGAATCCTATAGTAGCATCAGCATTACAAAGGGCTTTGATGCTACTTTCCATATGGTGCCTGGTTTCATAAGGGGCCTAAAAGAATGCAAACACCAGAATCATTTTGTGTTGAACGATCATAACAAAATACTGACTTCATATTGCACTAAATATAATAGAAGTATATAAACTGAAAAACAAGTGGAACAAAAAATATTTCTGAATCTGAAACTAGTTCTACAGGGCAGTTTTGTTCGAGTTCCAGGGTTTCATAAATTTCTTACAGGTGTATCATCCATTGATATTCTTCACCAAATAATGCTGCGTAAATTTGAAGATAAAATTCCTAATAAGCATGTGGCTATTTCCAAAAAATATTCAGTCCTCCTACAAACCTTCATCTAAAGTTATTTGAAATGATTGATTCTCTTACCCAGTAAGGTTATGGTAAACAAGTATAGCATTCCGGTCAATACATTCCTTAACAACTCTCTAGCAGCAATTAAGCAGTCTAATATGTACTAGCACCTCGAGCAAAGATAAGGATGCGGCAGTCTGTAGTCAGTGAGCAGAATTGAGGAGCCTAGCATGAGTACTGGTTCTACCTTGGTTATTATGATGTATGTACATACTATATCCTAAATAAGACTACTTAACAAAAATAAAAAATAAAAAAAAGGAGATTCTTAACAGAATTTACATAGTGTGTATTAGTAATATTGGAATTCCTTTTTAAAGGCAAGGATTTAGGAAGCTCGGCCTCCTTATGAGGTGAAGCCGTGAAGGGTTTCAAGAAAAGTAAAATCTATTACTCAGAAAAATCTTTCAAATCCAAAAAAGAAACTGCGTCATCACTTGTTCTATAGGTGATATTGAATAAATATCAAATTTCAATCAATTAACATGAATATAACATAATCTTAAAAACAGGTAAAACATGAAGGAATAKAATTATAACGGAGAACATACCCAGTCATGGCAAGCAACAACAAAGTGATCTGTTCCCCCAGTTCTGTTCCAGAATGGATATTTTGCTGCAATTGTTTCAGTGTAAGCTTTCATAAAATCCCGTAATTTTGTGCGATTATGAGAACCAGGCACATATAAGGCATACTCTAGCATTTCTTGAGCTGAGGGCATGTAAAAAGGTGAGCCTTTTCGGTTTTTCACAACAAAATGTTTGTTTCCTTCCATGAGTTTCATAAACCATCCTTCTGAAGCATACAGGCCCTTGAGATTGGTTGATGAAATATGGCTTTTTCCCATCCTTATAGACATAATCCTTCAATGTTCTCTCCATTAATTCGTAGCTCCTGCAATGGCATTGTTCAGAATTTTGAAGCAAGCAGAGCATTGAAAGTTAAAAAATTGATTTTAATAAAAAAAAAGAGTTCACAGTATATAAGTGTGTTATATTGGTTTAACAAGAACGATGTTCAAGTTCAAGGTAGAACAACATTCCGAAACTCAGTAATACAGTTTAAAGGAGAAGAGGAAAACAAGGCATTCATTTCTCTAATGCATTATTTATTCTAGTAGGATACTGTGATTGCCATTGGGTGGGCTATGATTTCCCAAACATCATTTATAACTCCAATTCAAAAGCAAAGACAACCAATATAAACATAAGCAAAGGTTTTCTCTGACCTCTGAAACACGGAGACATTTCTGAAGATAGGAGCATAAAGATCCTTGTCAACATCAGACGGAGCAGAACTGATAATTTCAATTAGCATCAAGAATTTCTTCTCCCGATCATGGATAGATGACCATTGGGTTTCTACTACATCATATATTCATACATATAGCAAGTTAAAAAACTGATTCCTGGTGGTAATCAGAATCTACAGATATAATACATTGCTTATATAGTTTTACTGGCTATGGATGCTAGAAAGCTGGGATCAAGGGCATACCATTTTACTAGATAGAGAAAGGTGCCGAGCTAATATCGATTCATCCTATCCATTGATATCACTGAGATTGGAGGCATTCCGGTCTCACCTTCTCTTTCGGCGAACACCTATCACTGCCGAATGTTTCTTTGAACAGCAACATCACTGTCTGGGAGCTTACTTGTAATCTCAGGCTGTATCAGATTTCCTAGGTTCAACCCTCAACATTTTCTTTCCACCAAAAACTAGAACTCTCATTCAATTCCGAACTTCTCTCATGAACATATGATGTTCCGGTTCCACTATCTCATCATCTTATCCAACTCCACCCCAGAGCTATTCCCCGAGTCATCCATCACATTCAGGCCCGAGACCCTGTCAATTCCAAGCAGTTCATCCCGGCCTTTTCCCTCAATGCAACAATACCATGTACAACCTATCTGCTCCTTTGATGCATGGTGCTCTCAATATTCATCAGCATTACTAGATCATCTTGTTTTACCACTCTACAACTTTGGAGATTAATGTCATTCTCATTTTCTGATTTAACTAATAATTGGCTCGACGAAAAGCTACCTTTGACACTCAAGAATACTTCATTATAGGGAGTAGGGACTTAAGTGCATTCCATATGGCAACATAACTGATTGAAGCATCAAGTAGGTAATTCCAACAAACCAACTATTATATTATACTCCTTGCTTCAATTTGACATAACTTTTGCAATTGAACAGAATACTCCATTCCCAGAAACAAAACCCAAAAACTTCAAAACTAATTATGCTAAGTTCATATGAGTGAAACATTCAATTTCCAACAAAAGAAGTGATCTTTCAGAAATACATTCATCAACAAACCTAATCGGCAATTGCCCTTCTCACTGCAAGTAGAAAACATCCAAAATCAAAGCTTGTTCAATAAAAACACAACAATCTGATGACAAAGCTAATCAGCAAAAGTTCACTTAACCCAGATTGATTTCAGGCCAAAAATTTGGAATAACCCAGAACAAACGTAATCATTCAACCAAAGCAATACAAATTACACAAATCAAAAGCAAATTGAAGCAGATGAAGTGCATTAAACAATAATTGATTCAAAGGAATGCGTAAATTGAGGAAAGAACAGACCTTTACAAGATTAAAAATGAAACTTTAGCAACCCAATTACCAGAATTAAACCGTTTAAACAAAAGAGGAAGTGAAAGAAGTGATGTATTTTTGGATGCAGAAGAATTAAATTAAATTACAAGTAATAATTTAAGCTCTGTTTAGTGTTGCAAGTTGCAAACTTGATTGCAATTTTTGACCGCTTTGTTGTAAAATGAAAAACTCCGTATCACTGCTTCACTGGCCTTTTGACATGTCTCTTTCACTTTTATGTATTTTCCTTTTTAATTAATTACTGTTGTTGCAACTACTTTAATTATCAATTTAATTTAACAATGTTTCCTTTATTCGAACTTATTGGATTATTGGATACATTTTCTCTTTTATGTCATATTTAAGGTTAATATTTAAGAGTTGAGCAAGTGGTTGAAAAGATAGAATAGAGGGATAAACGCAAATTATTGTGTCAAAAAAAACTCGAAAAGTACGGGGTTGTGATAATTTTCTTAGAATCAATGAACTTAGATAAGGAAAAAAAAATCTGTTCAATCTTGCATAATTCAATTGCTATAGTCAATTCATATATGCATATATTTTGATTTTCATCCTTTTGGTTTACACGATAAATCTCCATTATAAAAAGTCAATTACAAAAACATGGCAAAATTAAAGGTTTTATCTCGTTAAGAAAATTGTGATTAAGCAAGCTCTCTCTTTTTAACAATAAATTTATTTTAGTAAAAGATTTTTCCCGCAAAATTCGTGTTTTCAAAAGGGKTTTTAACAAATTTTCCTCACTTTTAACTATACGACCTAWTGATCATAAACTATTTTTAATAGCATCCAATGTTAAGAATGAGAGTCCTGCTAGTGTTTATGATGTTGCTGCTAGCCTGTTAGTACTACTACTTGCTAGACAAGCTTATGTAGCTTTCTTTCATGTCCCGATAGTTTCTCGATGTCATGGCACAACATGTCTCATATGAGGCAGCTTTCATGCGTTTGTTCAAATATTGATGGATATGTGTTGGTGTAGGTTAGACGGTTAGTATCATTATGTTGCTATTTCTTACATATTTTTCTAGCTTGTTGTGCATATAAGGTAGGCTGAGTGGCTGACGTGGATCTAAGCCTCGGAGATTCGAGTGCCGCATGGGCGTTCTACGCGTCCCGTGGCATGACATTTCGCTGACTTATTACAAATGAAACAATTAAAGGCTCAAATAGTGCAATGGTTTGTTTTGTAGTTTTTATCATGATAATTTGAGSTGGATATAAATWGYAAGAGATAACTCAMTTGATGAGAGCTTTACTCCCAGTTTAATTTCAAGAGATTTTAAGATTGAATATAAGTACGTTACGCCGTACATGATGACTCATTAGTATAGGGATTGAACCAACACATCATCATCACAAAATTTAGTACAAGACATGAAAATATCTCTTATTGAGTTGTACATCTGCATACATTATCGCAAAGTACGACACATACATAGCATGATACATCATCTAAGTACATATTTAACTGAATTTCACGAGCCATCTTAATTAGCTTGACTTTGGACTTACATACTTAATTACTACTAATAGTAGAAGTGAAATTAAAGAAAGAACACCTTATGCGATCATAAATCAAGGCAGAACTAAACCCAAGCCTAGACTTAGCACGATCAAACTGCACCAAATTATCCTGAATCTGATATCCTCCTATCACAATTGACGATCTCGGMTTCTTACCACCATCCACAAATCCAAGACAGTACACACCSTTGACACTCACTATAGAATTCGCCCCGGCTATAGTCCACGCCTTCYTGCTGCCTTGCACCACCAGGTCGATGTTCTGCACGGCCACCCCGGCCGGGGTGAACGCTAGCCTGTCGTAGCAGAACTSGAAGGGTGCGATCGGGGCTACTCGCTTCGTCCCGATGCCCTCACTACCCAGTATTTGGTTGTCGAATACCGTGGCCACGGCCTTGAATACGGAAGTTTCCATGCTGGTGTAAGGCTGTAACAAACTTATGGTCGTTCCGCCGTAACCCTTGCTGTCAATAGACAGTATCGACTTGTTGATTGGTATGTCTTTATTTCCGACTCTGATGCCTTGTACGCCTATGAAGTACTCCGACGTCCGAAAGGGGTTGGTGATGAGAGGAGTGTAGTGTAGGAGAGTTTGCTTCTGAGGTCTACGTTTGCACCTGTGCCTCCCGGGGTGATGTTGTAAGGTCCATCGCCAAGGAAGACGAAACCGTGTTCGAAGTTCGGTGAGGAGGTAGGGAGGCACAGGGCAAATGTTTGAGCTAGCCGGAAAGCGGAGGAGACTTGTGTAGGGAACGAGCCTTTAGTCCTACCGAACCCGGCAATTCCGACCACCCCTTTCGCGAGCCCACCCAACAAGGACTTGGGTGCGCAGACGAAAGGGAAGTTGGGTGCCGACACGAGCTGCCCCGTGGTGGCCCCGTTGGAGGAGTTGAGGTGGACGATGTCGGTGGCGAGCTCGCTGCCTTTGGGTGTGGACTTGTTGGTGATGGGGTTACGGATGACGGTTCGACATGTGTTCTTATTGCACCCGGGTGTAGGGGRTGCTGCCTTGCATGACCTRCATATCTTGGCGTTGGCAAGAGCGCAAAGGGGGGACCCACATTTGACGGGTTGGTACGTGGAGGAGACGTAGCGGTTGTCGCAGTTGAGCCATAAGTATTCGGTGCCGAGGTCGAGTGTTAGAGGTACTGGTACCCCGGGCGTTCTTTGGGAGATTGTGGTTGTGTATTGAGAGGTTGAGGTGTCCTTTGACACGGTGAGAAGCACCGTTTTCGGATGAAATGAGGCCGAGGTCGAGGCCGAGGCCGAGGCGAGGTGGTGGTGGTTGGTACTAAGTATATCAAGAGGAAACACAGACAGAGGAGACGTTGGTTGATGAACAACGAAGACATGGTAGGTGGTTGGATATATACAGCCTTACAAAATATGATTTATTGTAATAATTGGAGAAAAATGGCACAATTTAAAAGGATCAATCGTAAGGTGATCGTTCTAGTATTGTGCAACGTTAGATATTATGTGTGAGTGCAATTAATTAAGAGGTCCTAGGCATTACCTCATTAATTCATGTTGATGTTTTCCTCCAACGTTAGTTACTCGCCGGACGAAAAAATGTGAGAGATTTTCTATTAAAAGTGTAAAACAAAAAAAATCAAAGAAAAGATTGTTCAAAAAGTACAATACTGATGTGGCGTCCCGATCTATTTGGTTGTTATACAAAGCCGATAACATCTCCATAAAAGAACTTAAATTAGATGAGGAGTAAAAAATGCACGTGATTTTAAGTGTTGCTTTTTATTTATTTTGGATTGATATTTTTCTGGATATATATATCGTACAGTGAGAAAAATAGAATGAACGAAATTTTGATTTGTTTTCTTATTTGACAAATTTAATTAAGAAGAACACTTAGGATAGTTCGTTGTATAAAGGTATTGTCATTAAGCAGTCAGATGTCTTGACATTGTAGGAAGTGTTGATTTAGATAAATGAGGCCGAGGGCGAGGTGGTGGTGGTGGTACGGTGGATATAGGCTGACTATATCAATCTAATCAATGGGTACCATTATTAGTACACAAGCTTAGATATTTATAGATTTAGATATCTTTGATGTTCAGTTTGATTTATTTTTTTTTTTTACTGTAAAAAAAAATTCTTGTTTGCAACATTATTTTATTTTTCTGGTGAGATTGTTTGCAACATTGAGTGCAAGATGTTCATTTCAAATTTTCAATCACAGAGATGCTAGCTGATGAAAGTTGACAGTATTAATTTTCTAGACGTCACAAGGACTCACAAAGTCACAAGTCACAAGTCACAACTATCAACAAACTCTTGCAAAAGTTGCAACCTTGCAAAGTTGCAATGTAGAACTAATTGGTAGTTTGGTACTTGCAAGTAGTACTTTGCAACTACTTTGCAACTTTGAGATATAGCTTATGAGTTATGTGAGACCTAAACGAGGGATGTCAAGTTCACCCACTAGATTTTCAAAAATTGAAAATCCAATTATATTACATTGTGATCCAATTGGTATTGCATTTTAAATTGCTAAATATATGCAACATATTATTTACTCCTTCCGTAACATAAAATTTGAAACACTTTTGTATTTGGGTGTAACAAAAAAACTTGCAACAATTGTACAACTTTCTTCATTTGATAAATTATTAATGACAAAATTACCATATTTTTGGAACCATTTTTTCTAATTATTTTGTCTTTTTCTCACCAGTCTTCCTTTCCTTTTATTTTTTTGGACTACATCATTAATTCACCACCTAACCCACTAGAGGAGTGCTAATACAATTGTTGCATTTATTCCATCACGGAAGGAGTACAATATTATCATTTAGTTTTATTTATCAAAATACTATTAGATTTAAAAAAAATTTGGACCTAGACTACTCGATGATTGTCAAATTGAGTTTGACCAAACATCCTTTAAATACGGCGCACTGTAATAAATTTGGAACTTTATATGGATAGAAAAAGGGCAATAAATTATTTTTTTAGATCAAGTTAAGGGAAGACTAATTCATTAAATGATAGTCATATAACATCTATAATAAAAATCAGTATGTAACAATCAAATACATAACAAAATGAATCAAATAAACCAATTTTGACAAAACCTAGATCATTATAAGAGATATTTGCAAGTACAATGGCGCCTTTTCCACATCGCTGTTTCTTCATACAGCTTTTCGCGAGGGATTCTATTGATGATCTGCAAAAGTTTTGTAATAGATTTTGAATTGATTCTTTTGAATGTATTGGAAATACAAAAATCTGCTATGATCTCATGCTAATCTCCATCAACAAATTAATTCCTAGACAAAATCAAACAAACATGCCCAAAAAAATTTGACAAAGGAGAAAGACAAATCTGATAGAACGGAAAAATAAATTTCAAGAAGAGAAAAATAAATCTCATGGAGAGAATAAAATAGGGACTTATTGAAAATAATAAAAATAAAAGAGAAATAGAAATAGGAGAAGCGCTTACAATCAACCTTTAGAACATTGATGGCAGCCCCAAAACAATAGAGATTAAAGAAAAGTTTTTTGTTTAGAGTGAGAATAGAGAGAAGAGGCGACAAGTTTCCTCCTAATGGCAATAAATTGTAATATAAATACAAGTATTGTATATTATATACAATGTGATCTAATTACATGGACATTAACAACCGTGAATGTTTATTGTACCATCAGTTGTACGGTATAGTGACAGGTAAAAGTTAATAAGCGCCCATGGGGAATTAGATAAGGTAGTCAAAAGTAAAAATGTTAAATTGATATAAACATAAATTACATCGATTGACGTGTAATATTGACAAGCATTCTAAATTTTTTACCAATTCAGGAAATATATGTTATGTTTAACTAATGTATAGGGACGCTTCACGCTTGTTAGCAATATCGATTATAATATATCGACTATTACCATTTAATTGTTGTACAAGATTAGA
This sequence comes from Bassia scoparia, assembly GCA_008642245.1. Taxonomy (NCBI): domain Eukaryota; kingdom Viridiplantae; phylum Streptophyta; class Magnoliopsida; order Caryophyllales; family Amaranthaceae; genus Bassia; species Bassia scoparia. The sequence goes on from SNQN01006941.1 coordinate 31,380, forward strand.
TATGTAGAAGGAAATCTTTTTGGTGCGCGTGAGAATTGCTCAATTTATGTTGATGTGTGAGATGACCCGAGCATTCAACAAGCGTCGTCACGATTTCATGGAAATGAAGCGAATCAAGGTTAAATTGAAATTAAATGAGGGATGATAAATACTTCCTCCGAATCAAGGGATCTACTTTAGCATTTATTGCTTGACAATGTAATTCCTGTTATGAAATAAGAGAAATAATAGAGTAGAAGGGAAAATATGGAGAGAATAAATTGTTCTTCTTTCAATAATGGGGGTCGGGAATATATATATATATATATATATATATATATATANTGGATATAATGGACATTCACATAATATTATATCTTAATATTATATAACACTCCCCCTTGAATGTCCATTGTTGAATAGTGTACAACACCTTCGTAATATGTTTTTGAATGCTGCCTCGTTAAAAACCTTACCAGGAAAACTCAATGTGGGACAAAACCATGGTTAAGGGAAAAAGAGTGCAGCGCGTATTTTCTCCCCCTAATTAGTGCATAACTTGAGATCTTTCAAAGTAATGAATCCAATATTGCTGAGCGACTTCACAATTGTAGTAAAGCAATATCCTTTCATGGTTGATCCTCCCATATAAAATCCGAGTCTTCAAAACTTGGTGTGAACATGTAAGTTGTCTTCTTTTCATTTCACCATATTCATAAAATATAGTGTGCATGTGATTGTCTTAATGACATTTTGTTTCAAGTTGGCGTATTCATTAAACTTATGCCCTTCTTCTGGAGGACATACAAAATAACTTTGACGATCAAATATTGATCATAATTTATGACAACTCATAATATCATCAATATCCTTGTTCAAACTTATAAGAATTAGTAATATGTAATAACTTATCACATGCATCGCTCATGGTTCTTCTGGACCACAAGCAAAAATATCATCACTTATGAATACTCAAACTTCTGGTTGAGTTGTCAATAACTTAACATCAATACTCTTCAGGAGTTTGATAACACTATAATGCCTCATCATTGCGATATGCAGTATATGAAGTGAAAAGGGCTAGATCTTTGAATAAATGGTGTATAAGTTTCTTAGGAACTTTTCAAGCATGATTTATAACATGCTAATAGATTGTCATCATAAAATATTTCATCGCAATCATAAGCTCATCGGAGCAGAAATTTCTTCTTGCAAGTGTTCATCATAATTGTAAATTCAATTCGTCAAACCACAAACAAGCACATATATCCTACAATTATAGTATAGAAGTAATGCATGTAAATGAGATATGGAATTCATGACATATATGAATGATGCAATTGAACAAAACATGCATAATGAAAGATGCATCTAATGACTTCCTAAACATGCAATAAATAATATTCTACTTATGACTCACATATACACATAAATTTAAGACTCGAAAAATGACTCGTAAGGCATGACACTGTACAGTGTGGATTGTTATATTCCTTTACCAATGGACTTCTGGTCCATAAAAAACTTTGATCATCATCATCTATATTTTGTTGGACTTCTGGTCCATGATAAACTTTGATTATCATCAATATGTCGACATGAAAAGTGGGCATTTATTTCAGTTCCCTTATTCGCAAGTCCACTCCTTTTGCATATGCATAATATTTATCGGTTCCATCATATGTCGGCATTATAAACTTCTTTAAAGTACATTTAGCAATCTATTTCGTAATGATATCTGAAAACATTTCTCATTGGTACCATCATAACAGTTTTCATATCATAGGCCATCAATTATAGAGAATTCAAATATTTCATTCCACTACCGGAGGATTTCATATACTATGATATTAATATATTATAGTTATTCCACTTTTGAAATATCAACTGCACTATCTTGCCATTTATCATATACATTTATTGGAACCGATAAAAAAAAATCTACACTTCAACTGTTGTAATTCACAATTGGCAAGATTTTATCTCAATGTATACACATGAAATGACCAAAATGTATCTCTATGCTTCTAGAAGAGTCATAACGGTATACAAATCAAAACACATGTGCAACATATCTTGATAACATATGGACGAAAGTTGGCTCGAAATCATTCCAAATTACCATTATATATAGGGATCATTTGTTTAATTAATTTTGCCAACTTACTCCAATTCTCCCCCTAAGTTGGTAAAATATCTCATATGTAGGGGCATTATCAAAATTCTTGACCAACTTAGTATATCAATTTGCAATATAATTCACTTGAAATGGGAGGATCATGTTCAATAAAATATATCTCTTCTAGGGAATACTATCCATGGGGAGAGTATATTGTGCAGTTGTTTATTATTATTTTCATTATTCTTGTGCCGACTGATATTAGCCCCAATGATCAAGAGATGAGATTGTTATATATGTTGAATACAAGACACTTGTGTGTTATTCCACTAGATAATGATCTTCAAGATCATCAAATATAGTTCAATCTCAATGTTATATCTTGTCATTCAATTCATTCATATATTTAACACGTGAGAGCATCATAATTTCTTTCATATTAAATGAAACTTCATGTTTCCAAAACGGATAATTATTAAACTCGAATGACCTATTTCAATCATCACATCCAATCACATAATATGATGTGATGTATATAAACACTAATATGTGTTTGTCTATAATTGGTAAGACAATCAACTAATAGTTGATCTTATAATAACTCATACTCTGCTTGAGTAGCAATTATTATCTTGACATGCGCTTATTTTGTTGGACATCATCTTTGAATCTCTTTTAGAGTACTTTATATAATCTTAGTACACTTTAATGTACTAGAATCGATCTCTCCAGGAGATTCATCAAAATGTATCACTTTCTTAAATTTCAGTGTCATTGTCATATTGTTGCTCTGATCCTTTCCTTTTTGAGGATCCTTATCATTATAATATATTAATTAGTCATGCTTCAAGCGTGCTATATGTTCATTTTCAATTGATGTTGTCCTTTTGGGACATAAATTTTAATTTGATCAGAGCATTTTATATCAACATATTCAATAATTGACAATGACAGTTATTCACATCCATCTTCAAGGTGGTTCATTTTTAATAACTGACAATTATGTGACCACATCTCAAAAATAAAATATCATATCTAGTGTATATATCCAACTGACCCATCAATACAACTTATTATTCATGTGCAATGATTACATAAAATAATGGAATAAACACCGTCTCCCCCTAGTCATTGCATATGGGGGCATACTATTTGTCCAACAATCCTTTAATCCCTTGCACTTTTACTTCATAAATTCTTTGCATGTATAAGTAAAGTGTTCCTCTTGCATTCATTATCAATTAGAATATCTTATACGTATGGGTATTAAATAATTATTTATCAAGTGAGTCACTCGCAATGTCATGCTCAATCTCATTAACTCATAAATAAAATATCTTGCTCAAAGATAATATGCACTAATCTTTGTAATTCTTATCACCTTTTCCATGATTTATAATATAATCACAATAACACCAAGTAAACATGTTTATAACTCGTCAAAGTATGTAATTTTTCATTCACTTCTGGGAATGAGTATATATCTAGTTATTCATTTTAGTAAAAGTTTGGTATTTTGAATATCCTCCCAAAAGACAATATATAAACTCCACAAATTCTTTGCAATTTCACATGACACCATTGTTGTGCATATATTTAGGAACACAATATTTGACATAAATATATNAATAAACAAAGTAAACAAAATCTCCAACAACGTTAGTAATTAGCTTTGAAAATATGTACACAAGTACTCGRCAACAAATTTACAATCTTTTTARGATTGAAAATTTGAATGGATTCATTCTTATATGGCTATAACATGTAACTGGTAGCTATTTTATTCTAGCCAAGTACAGATCATAATTCATAAAATGAGCAAATTTATAATAAACTGACATATTCAAGTATAATCTTAAGCTTGACTACACCAGTCTAGTGATGAAAAAGGGAAATCAGACATAAAAAGCTTYTAATGTTTACATTCAATCAAAGAGTTAATAATTCATATGTTCAGAATGTAACTTTTTTTTTGAAGCATACATAGAAATTCATTCGTATTGGGACCCATACGTTGAAACACAGCCTATAGTGATCAATATCTATGAGAATCGGAATTATCATTCCAGATTGCAAGGCACAGAACGTAAACATCCATAATTAATACCTAGTTTAACTTTCATTTCTTTGGCTACAAATCTACAATCCAGCAACTTAATCCCGGAGTAGCCACACCATTAGCAACCACTTAAAGCTATAATTAGATAATCCATAACCATAGAAGATTAAAAGCATGAAGTGAGCTATGATGATGCAAAAGTTTATTTCTT
>SNQN01006943.1:0-24862 GCA_008642245.1 Bassia scoparia
GACATGTTTTTTTGGCCAAAAAGCGTATACATTAGCGAAATGAGGTCTCCAGACAATTTACGAAAAAATAGCCAAAATTTGTACCATGGGTTCATATGGTAATATAATGGGTCCAAGAAATATTTAGGGTCCAAATGAGTCCATACGACGGACTTTTGAGGTAGTCGTCAATAGATAAAACGTCAAAATAGTCGTAGGAGGTAGCACGCTTATTATTTGGGTGCGAAACTGTTGGAGTAGTCATTTCTCATGACCTAGAAGGTGTGACAAAAATTTTAGACAAAATCGAGCCGGATCACCGAGACATGTTTTTTTGGCCAAAAAGCGTATACATTAGCGAAATGAGGTCTCCAGACAATTTACGAAAAAATAGCCAAAATTTGTACCATGGGTTCATATGGTAATATAATGGGTCCAAGAAATATTTAGGGTCCAAATGAGTCCATACGACGGACTTTTGATGTAGTCGTCAATAGATAAAACGTCAAAATAGTCGTAGGAGGTAGCACGCTTATTATTTGGGTCCGAAACTGTTAGAGTAGTCATTTCTCATGACCTTGAAGGTGAGACAGAAATTTTAGACAAAATCGAGCCAGGTCACCGAGACATGTTTTTTTGGCCGAAAAAAATGGATTATACATCACCGAAATTGGGTCTCCGGACAATTTTTAAACAAAATCGCCAAAATTTGTACAATGGGTTGATATAGTAATATAATGGGTCCAATAAAGATTTGGGGTCCAAATGAGTCCATACGGCGGACTTTTGAGGTCGTCGTCGAAGGAAAATTGAGAAAACGTCGAAATAGTCGTAACAGGTAGCACGCTTAGTACTTGGGTCCAAAACTATTGGAGTATTCATTTCTCATGAACTAGAAGGCGTGAGAAAAAATTACAGACAAAATCGAGCCGGGTCACCGAGACATGTTTTTTTAGCCGAAAAGCATATACATTACCGAAATAAGGTCTCCGGACAATTTTTGAAAAAATCGCCAAAATTTGTACCATGGGTTCATATGGTAATATAATGGGTCCAAGAAAGATTTGGGGTCCAAATGAGTCCATACGACGGACTTTTGTGGTGGTCGTCAAAGATAGATCGATAAAACGTCGAAACAGTCATAGGAGGTAGCACGCTTAGTTTTTGGGTACCCAATTGTTGGAGTAGTCATTTCATGACCTAGAAGGTGTGATAGAAGTTTTAGACAAAATCGAGCCGGGTCACCGAGACATGTTTTTTTGGCCGAAAAGCGTGGATTAGACATCACGGAAACGAGGTCTCCGGAATTTTTTTAAAAAAAATTGCCAAAAATTTTACCATAGGTTCATATAATAATATAATGGGTTCGAGAAAAATTTGGGGTCCAAATGAGTCCATACGACGGACTTTTGTGGTCGTCGTCAAAGATAAATCGATAAAACGTCGAAATTGTCGTAGGAGGTAGCATGCTTAGTATTTGGGTCCGAAACTGTTGGAGTAGTCGTTTCTCATGACCTAGAAGGTGTGATAGAAATTTTAGACATAATCGACCCGGGTCACCGAGACATGTTTTTTTGGCCGAAAAGCGTTGATTCTACATCACTGAAATTAGTTCTCCGGACAGTTTTCGAAAAAATCGCCAAAATTTGTACAATGGGTTCATATGGTATTATAATGGGTCCAAGAAAGATTTGGGGTCCAAATGAGTCCATACGTCGGACTTTTGTGGTCGTCGTCAAAGATCAATCGATAAAACATTGAAATAGTTGTAGGAGGTAGCACGCTTATTATTTGGGTCCGAAACTGTAGGAGTAGTCGTTTCTCATGACCTAGAAGGTGTGAGAGAAATTTTAGACAAAATCGAGCCGGGACTCCGAGACATGTTTTTTTAGCCGAAAAGCATATACATTACCGAAATGAGGTCTCCGAACAATTTTTGAAAAAATCGCCAAAATTTGTACCATGGGTTCATATGGTAATATAATGGGTCCAAGAAAGATTTGGGGTCCAAATGAGTCCATACGGCGGACTTTTATTGTCGTCGTCAAAGGAAAATCGATAAAACGTCGAAACAGTCTTAGCAGGTAGCTTGCTTAGTATGTGGGTCCGAAACTGTTGGAGTAGTCATTTCTCATGACCTAAAAGTTGTGACAGAAATTTTATGCTAAATCGAGCCGGGTCACCGAGACATGTTTTTTTGGCCGAAAACGTGGATTAGACATCACGGAAACGAGGTCTCCGGAAAATTTTCGAAGAAATTGCCAAAAATTTTACCATAGGTTCATATGGTTATATAATGGGTCCGAGAAAGATTTAGGGTCCAAATGAGTCCATACGGCGGACATTTGTGTTCGTCGTCAAAGATTAATCGATAAAACGTCGAAATTGTCGTAGGAGCTAGCACGCTTAGTATTTGGGTCCGAATCTGTTGGAGTAGTTGTTTCTCATGACCTAGAAGGTGTGACAGAAATTTTAGACAAAACCGAGCTGGGTCACCGAGACATTTTTTTTGGCCGAAAATGGTGGATTATAAATCCCCGAAATTAGGTCTCCAGACAATTTTTAAAAAAGTCGCCAAAATTTGTACCATGGGTTCATATGGTAATATAATGGGAGCAAGAAAGATTTGGGGTCCAAATGAGTCCATACGACGGACTTTTGAGGTACTCGTCAATCGATAAAACGTCGAAATAGTCGTAGGAGGTAGCACGCTTAGTATTTGGGTTCGAAACTGTTGGACTAGTCACTTCTCATGACCTAGAAGGTGTGACAGAAATTTTAGACAAAATCGAGCCGGGTCACCGAGACATGTTTTTTTGGCCGAAAAGCATGGATTATACCTCACCGAAATTAGGTCTCCGGACAGCTTTCGAAAACATCGCCAAAATTTGTACAATGGGTTCATATGGTAATATAATGGGTTCCAGAAAGGTTTGGGGTCCAAATGAGTCCATACGACATAGTTTTGAGGTCGTCGTCAAAGGAAATTTGATAAAACTTCGAAATACCCGTAGGAGGTAGCACTCTTAGTATTTGGGTCCAAAACTATTGGAGTAGTCATTTCTCATGACCTAGAAGGTGTGATAGAAAATTTAGACATAATCGAGCCGGGTCACCGAGACATGTTTTTTTAGCCGAAAAACATATACATTAGCGAAATGAGGTCTCCGGACAATTTTGGAAAAAATCGCCAAAATTTGTACCATGGGTTCATATGGTAATATTAGGGGTCCAAGAAAGATTTGGGGTCCAAATGAGTCCATACGGGGGACTTTTGTGGTCGTCGTCAAAAAATAAATCAATAAAACGTCGAAACAGTCGTAGGAGGTAGCACGCTTAGTATTTGTGTACCCAACTGTTGGAGTAGTCATTTCTCATGACCTAGAAGGTGTGACAGATGTTTTAGACAAAATCGAGCCGGGTCACCGAGACATTTTTTTTTGGCCGAAAAGCGTGCATTAGACATCACCGAAACGAGGTCTCCGAAAAATTTTCGAAAAAATTGCAAAAATTTTTATCATAGGTTCATATGGTAATATAAAGGGTCCAAGAAAGATTTGGGTTCCAAATGAGTCCATACGGCGGACTTTTGATGTCGTCGTCAAAGATAAATCGATAAAACGTTGAAATTGTCGTAGGAGCTAGCACGCTTAGTATTTGGGTCCAAAACTGTTGGAGTAGTCGTTTCTCATGACCTAGAAGGTGTGACAGAAATTTTTGACATAATCGAGCCGGGTCACCGAGACATGTTTTTTTGGCCGAAAACCGTGGATTATACATCACCGAAATTAGGTCTCCGGACAGTTTTCGAAAAAATCGCCAAATTTTGTACAATGGGTTCATATGGTAAGACAATGGGTCCCAGAACAGTGATTATCCCCAGTGAAGTCGCCAAATTGTAGGACGTGGGCCGCGCCCTCAGCGTATAGCGGGCGCGCGGCTTGGTACTACATCGAGGTGCTTTTGCGTGGCCTTGAGCCACGGATCCCGCACGTGAGTGCGTTGGGGTAGTGTTGTCGAATGAGGGGAGTCGCCACCGTGCCTAGAAAGGTTATTCACGGACGCCCGAAACGTTGGTGCCAAAACAATGGCCCCACGTCCAATCAAGTAACCAGTCGTGGGTTCGGGGACATGGTACGAATCAGATCTGTAACCCAATTCGCCCGCATGTAGCGGCCTCTTTTCGGTCTCATTGTAATTCCATTAAACACGATTTATTGGATGCACACAACTTACGTTTTTAGCACCTTAGGAGCGTTCTAACCCTAGAATTACTATGAAAGTGTGTTACTATTATGCACAAGAGACTACCTAACCTAGAAATTGTGACCACTTTGTATTAATCATGTTAAAACGGTGCCTAAAACAGGTTGTCCATAGTTAATCTGATTTAAAGTGATTCACATAATTCCGGTCTTTGTTTAGTAAAACATATATACAAAGTTATACAATAATGACAATATGCAATAAGATGAAGTGCATAAACTTCGAAGTATATGCAAACTCATCTTACCCTAAATCTGCAAAGAAAACAAAAGTTAGTTTGTAAAACGCAATGAAACGAATCCTTTGCCTTGAATCGCTACATGAAAAAGAAAACAATTGTTAGTCCTTGATAAAACGCAAGCGCAATGGATCTTTCGCCTTCAATTGCTATACAAGAATAAAGAATTGTTAGTATTGACAATGAATAATAATAATGAAATGAAAACCAAAAAACAAGGAAACAATGGAAACGTTAAGAAAACCTACGTATTTACATGAACGATTTAAAAGTGAGTTTCTACATTGCTTTAATTATATTAAAAACTCATAACAATGGTTAGTCAATATTAAAAGAAAGTGAGAGAGATTATTGGTGAGTAATCTCAGAATTCAACCTTTGTTATCGCTTGTTGATTCGAAAGAGAATCGATGCTTTGAACTAAAACGAATGTATAATGTGTTTTGAGTGTTTTAGAGAGAGAGAGAGAGTATGCGTAGGAAGCATATGAAGTCGTGTTTGAAGTCGAGGTTCGGACTGAACAAAGGCAAGAGCGTATTTATAGGCACGAGGCAAAAACAGAGCATGAAAACCCTGCGTATATACGCTGCAAGTGAGCGTATATACGCTGCTTCCTGCGTATATACGCTCACTTGCAGCGTATATACGCTGCTCCTTCATAATTTTTGGCAATTTTCGTATGGTTTTTGTTGAGCGTATATACGCTCCTGTTGAGCGTATATACGCTCCTGTTGAGCGTATATACGCTCTGTTGAGCGTATATACGCTCATCAGTTGCGTATATACGCTCAATGATTTTGTCGAAATATTTTGATTTCCTCCGATTTTATTCGTGATTTCCTTTGATTCGACGCACCTAGACACCCTTGCTCTCCAAGCAAGGAGTTCTAGAATGTTCTAGAAGGTTCCACGTATTTCCGGAGTATTCTTCTAATTATTCATGTATTTTCTGCGTATTCTGCGTATTTAAACATTGCAAAATTCATAGAAAATCATAGAAAAATCAGAAAAATAATTTAAAAATACTGGCGGATTCAGAAAAATGTGACGGACATGATGAACATCAAAAAGCATGAGAATCGCCTTTGAAAACCTTTGAAAACCTTTGAAAACCTTTGAAAAAACCGTAAGAAAATATTTTTGCCTTGCCTTTGACCTTTGCTCAATATTTCCGAGTACGACCTCGCGTATTTCCAACTTTTATGAATTCAAAGCATCTTTTCTGATTCGAAACAAACGCGAGACGCGGTATGTTTCATCACGGATTACTCATTTGGGGAGACACATTTTCAGGTGTCTACACACCTCCTCTACACGAGTCTAGGGCCCATCTCAGATGGCATTTTCATCACGCCTATACGGCATTCATCGCTATACGCGACTGTTGCTACACGCAACATCCAAGGCTATACGCCGTTCTTTTTCAACTACCATACATACAAACATGGCATTTTCCTCACGCCTATACGGCATTCATCGCTATACGCGATTGTTGTTACACGCAACATTCTTCCCGAAAAGCCAAGGTCAACCGTAGGGAAGGCATCTACATCATAACTCTCCCCGAAAAGCCACGGTCAGCCGTAGGGGAAATTTTCGAAGGAACGAGGCGCTTCCAACGGAATTTACATTACTTCTTCCCGAAAAGCCAAGGTCAGCCGTAGGGAAGGCATCTACATCATAACTTTCCCCGAAAAGCCAAGGTCAGCCGTAGGGGAAATTTCGAAGGAACGAGGCGCTTCCAACGGAACTTACATTACTTCTTCCCGAAAAGCCAAGGTCAGCCGTAGGGAAGGCATCTACATCATAACTCTCCCCGAAAAGCCAAGGTCAGCCGTAGGGGAAATTTCCGAAGGAACGAGGCGCTTCCAACGGAACTTACATTACTTCTTCCCGAAAAGCCAAGGTCAGCCGTAGGGGAAATTTCCGAAGGAACGAGGCGCTTCCAATGGAACTTACATTACTTCTTCCCGAAAAGCCAAGGTTAGCCGTAGGGAAGGCATCTACATCATGACTATCCCCGAAAAGCCAAGGTCAGCCGTAGGGGAAATTTCCGAAGGAACGAGGCGCTTCCAACGGAACTTAAATTACCTCTTCCCGAAAAGCCAAGGTCAGCCGTAGGGAAGAAATCTGCATCATTACTTTTCCCGAAAAGCCAAGGTCAGCCGTAGGGAAAGCTACCTGAGGAACGAGGCGCTTCCGAAGGAATTCATCAGGTTATTCTTCCTGAAAAGCCAAGGTCAGCCGTAGGGAAGATCTCTGAAGGAATCAGCCATTTCCGACAGAGTTGCATCATCATTTTCTCCTGAAAAGCCAAGGCCAGCCGTAGGGAGAAAACCGCCCGAGGATCCAGGCGCTTCCGAGGGCATAAAACCGCATGGGGCGCGGTAACAGGTAAAACTAACCTTTGTTTTGCAGGTACCGGCGAAAAAGGGTAACTCAGGGTCGCAGAACGTCTTGAGTTGCTCTCCGTCCCAAATCGAATACTTTGACTTTCGTCTTAAGAGACTTTCGTCTCTCCAGACTCAGTCAAAGTGAGGGCTTATGTAGACACCTAAAAATGTCTCCCCAAATAAGGGTCATATGATTTTACTATATCGATCGTCAATTGGTCCGGATTTCWTCAAAGGCCTGAGATTGCTTAATTAGACTATAGACCCACCCCTAAACCCATATCATTTTACCTAAGCCTAAGCTATTTCTTTTAACAAAGCCTAAATTAATATCCACTAATCTAAGCCTAATTAAAATTAAACGTAAAACTAATAAATAAACCAAACATAACAAAGCCACCTAATTCTATACCCATGTAAGCTCATGCACGTAAAACCCATTTCATAACCCAAAACTCACACATGCACAAGCCCAGGGCTTCCATTTCATGTAACTCATCCTCACGGCATAACCCTTCTTTGTTAACCCTAATCTACCCTATATAAACCCCTCATACCAGCCCTCCTCCTCATCAAGAAAACCCACAAAAAACCCTCAAAACTGCTGCAAGTCACGACCAAAAAATAGCAGCAAAGAGCCCTCGAAACACAAGCCGAAACACCCATCTAAACTGCTGTAAATACAGCAGCACCGCATAACCAAAACAGCCACCAAACGCCACTTAAATCTGCCCCGCTTCAACCCCTAGGCATAGCCACGTTTGGCCCTTCTAAGCCCTTAAAAACCTGTCCGTAAACTGCCGTACATCGACCCTCAAACTGCAGCAGCAAACAGCCCAAAAACCACCCCAAAATAGTCACGAAACCAAGCCATCGAAGGCCTTTGACGATTCCGTTTCGACCCGACGATTCGATACAATTTCTGAGGACTATAACACTTCATAACCATACATTTATTTAATTTCATGATTCATTTAAGTAATCATCTTGTTCTATGATTGTATTTTGTTATGTTTTGATTGTTGTATCTCATTTCGTTTTTTCGATTGTCATAGCTGCAGATCGGCGATTTTTTCTGGATTGCTCGGAATGAATACGAGGTGCGAATACTCTTTTTAAAGCCCTTCATCAGTCTATTCCAGGAAAAACAAATAAAAACTGTATAAAATGTTAAACGGCGTTTATGGCCTCGAACATGGTCTGGTCATTACTCGCTGCACGATTGTCCGATTTCAGTTTTAATGTTAACTTTGTGAATTTTACAGGACAATTGGAATTGACATAGGAGTCGTGTGGATATCCGTTTTGAAGCTTATGATGTCTAGTTTGATATAAAAAATATATGAAAAATTAAAAAATTAATCTTTGCAGTTATTTTCTGGTCCAAAGCCAGATTGGTCAGGGCTGGTTTCCTTTGTTTATTTTTGGTAGTTTCTTGCTTGATGTTATTTGATTTTATTTGAAATGATTTCTTTTTATCTTATTTGATCTTATTATTTTGTGTGATTTATTTATTTCTTCTCGCATTATTATATCAATACTAATTTTTACTTTGTTTCTTTGAATAAATTGTTAATGGCAGAACGTTTTTTACTCTAACTTTTATTTTCTATTTCTTTTCTAGTGAGCGATCTAAGGAAATCTTGTATATTCCATTCTCTGTTCTTGTATATATTCTCAATCACCTTTTAATTCTGGAGTAAGACCGGAAGTAACACGACCATATTAAAGTCAGATAATTATGGACAACCGGTTTTAGGACCGTATTATATTGATAACATCAAATGGTCACAATATTTAGGCTAGGTAGTCATTTTGTATAATAGTAACCACTTATAACCTTAGGGCAGTGCACTAATAAGGCTTGAAATTGCTAAGTGCGTGCATCCAATAATCGTGTTCAATGGAATAAGAGACCGAATAGAGGCGCACATGCGGGCGATTGGGTCAAAGATCAATCGTACCATGTCCACCCACGAGTGTTACTAGATCGGACCGTGGGGCCATTGTTTGGCACAACGTTCGGCGTCCGTGATTAACTTTATAGGCACGTGGCGGATCCCCTTACTTCGACACACTCCCCCAACGCACTCACGTGCGGGTTCTGTGCTCAAGCCCACAACACACACGATGTAGCCCAAGCCCCCCGCGGGGTTCGCCACGGTCTACACTACCTAGGTGACCAAGTCCCCAACACATGCCATTGCCTTTATAGAAGGGAACACCAACGCATTAGGCCCGTACGTTGTATACATTATATAAACATCGACTTTTTAACCTTACAGTAGAACAGACTATTAACATTCACCTTGAAAAGAATTCAGAAGTGGTCCTGGCAACCTTACAATATCCTCCTACACTAAAGCTTTGTTAGGTTTAGAGGTATGTAGCAAATCCTTGTAATAAGAGAAAGCTTTTGTCACACTATTGGAGAATCATGCAAAACACCATCCACACCGTAATGGCTGAATATTACTTTGTAGTGTACGGTGCGGGAGCGTCATCGGCTGGCTGGATCCGGTCCCTCTGCTCCGGGGTACAAATTTAGCTTGATGACTCGGGTTTACAAGAATTGAATTCTGTTTTGGCATAGTGTGAGTATGCCTAGAGTTGTGTTATATACTCGAAACGAGTAGAGAAGTGCCACACACTCTTTTAGAAGTTGAGGAACCTTTAAAGCCTGCATGTAATTGCATAAAGCAAGGCGAAGGCATTCCATGTCTGGTATGCACCAAAGGTCTGGATTAGGGACAGAGGTAAGGGTGAAGTAGTTTATAGCACTGCTCCCCCCCCCCCGCGTCTAGCGACTCTACTCGATCATTGCGAGTCTTTGTCAAAAAGACAACAAAACAAATTTCCGTTTAACCCTAGCATGCAAATTACTATGTGGGTTCTTAATAGAAATAAATGCACATAGGACTAATTTGTTATTGCGACACTGTGTGTTAATCTGTATTAAAGGGTGCCTAAAAGCCAATTTGTCCATGAATTAGTCTTATTAGGCGTGAGAACATGCAATTTGCCGGTCTTATTGAAGACATAATAATTGTRATTTTCAAGCATGCAAGCATTCAACATGAATTAAAAGTTGTGCCTAAGATTGATTTTAATTCATGTCAAATAGTTGTTAATAAATATTACCTGCTAATTTGCATAGAAAATAAAATTTCTAATAAGCATGCAAAGGGGTGTAAAGAAATTGAGACATTGACCTCATACTAACCTTGCAACATGGTGATAATGATTGAGAACGATGCTAGGGACCCTTGCGAACTCGTACGAACACGAACGAACCAAATCGAAGTCAAATGGAACCAAGAACCCCAAATCGAACCAAGAACTTGAAATCAAGCSAAGATCTCAAATGATTGCATGAATGGACGTGTAATTGAGTTTTGAAATTTGTTTTATGTGTTTAAGAATGCTTTTGATTGTGTTTGTGAGTGTATGAATGTAAGAATTTGTGATTGAATGCTAGATAAATTTTGAGAGAGTTTTAGAGAGAGAAAGTGGAGAGAAACGAGTAGTATGAGGGTGTATGAAGTGCGTGAATTCCCCTAAATGAAGGTCGGGGTTCTTGTGTTTATAGGCAAGGGTCAAAATCGAAATAAAATCGAGATAAAATCATATAAAATAATTTCGTGATTTTATATGACTGCAACTGATTTTATTGCGATTTTCGGGATATTTGGCTAATTTGCCTTGCCTCGAATAGTGAGACCGTAATCAAATAAAATCGAGATAAAATCATATAAAGTATATGTGTGATTTTACATGATTGCAACTAATTTTATTGCGATTTTCTGGATATTTGGCTGATTCGCCTTGCCTCGAATAGTGAGATCATAATGAAATAAAATCAAGATAAAATCATATAAAATAGGGAAATTCTATTTGGTAGTCCCCAGTTTCTGTTTTTTCTACATGGTAACCTTTTCGGAAAAATAATGTACACGATAGATCCCAACATTTGGATATTTGATTTCCGTAAGTAATTCCGTTAGAAAACTTGATTTTTCCGTTAAGTATGCTTAACCTAAGTTAACTTTTAAATAAATAAATAAGTCAAAACAAAAAACAAAAAAACCCTCAACCTCCTAAACTAACCCAACCACCACCCAGCCCTCCCACCGCCACTGATTTTATATGTGATTTTATATGATTGCAACTGATTTTATTGCGATTTTGATTCGTTTTGCCCCTTTTTTGGAGATTGAGTATAATATAAAATCTAAATAAAATATCATTTGATTTTATTTGATTGCGAATATTTTAATTTAAAATTAATAATTTATTTGAGGAACATTCGTGTGGTCCCCACGACCGAGTGCGGCCTCGAAGCTCCCGAAATGAGCYRTTTTGCTCGGGTGCGCATGTTTGCTTCAGMAATTCAWCACTAATTTTTTACAACTCCAAAAATTATGGAAAAATACGCATAACATTCCATGTAAAAAATAGTGTGTTGTGTTAAAATATCTTGAATTTTGAAATTGTTTTCATAATTTAATTAATTATCGCAAAATTAATTAAATTGTTGAAAATTCCAAAAATTTCCAAAAATATTTAGTAAAATTCAGAAAAATTTCGAAAAATTCTAGAAAAATGTTTAAAAATAAATTAAAATTATTTTAAAACTAAAACTTACTTTTAAGGGTGCTTTGTATACAGAAACGTGCTTGGTGTAGTGAAAACTTGTTTTTTTAAGGTTTGTTAGGGCCCTAGTTCTCTCTTAATTCAACTTGTGTGTTGCAAGGGGTGTCTTATCATCGATCGTCTTGGGCTAGGGACAAATGTAGGTATCTACATGCAGCCTCCTAGATCTGATACTTTTGTGGAAAAGGGCAGTATTTTCACCCCTCCTTGAACCACCAAGCACCAATGTTTTCTTGAAAATAGGAGGTAGTGCTCCACATTCGAAAATATACTTAAATGGTTTTTAGCCAAATGTATTTTCACCAACACACAACAATAGAGGACAATGATAAGGAATTTCCACATTKGGAAAAGAGCAGTAGTAGTAGGATATTACACCAACCAATCATCATTTGTCATTAAGTTATCAAGTTTAGAATATACCCAATTTTTAGCTTCTTGCTTATTACTCTAGGTAAACAACATTACCATAGGCTTTAATGTCAACCATGTTGCACTACTCCGCACACTGTCTAAAATCCTSCATAGCTCCTCTACTCACAACCAACACTAATCCACTCACTAGAATCAAGAATGTCGTTAAAATCACCCCCAATAAACTAGGGACCTCATTGCCACAACTGGAGATTCACCAAGTCCTTATAAAGTAACCTCCTAAGATACTTGTCATTATGGGCATAAATGAAAGTATAGTACAAAGGTTTTAACCCACTCAAAGGACAAATTACARCATGAATGAACTTATCTCACATACTAATAATATTGATAGTCAGAGCGTGAAGAACAATTAATTCTTTATTTCCAAAAATATTATAATTGTTTTTTTTTAAATGCTACTCCCTTCGTTACGCTTTACTTGAAACATTTGGCATTATTTATTAGATGTCGCATTTTTATAATGTAAAATATTCAATTGTTTCAAGTAAGTATACAAGGAGGGAGTATAAATATGAAATTTCTCAAAAAGATCCCAAAAATTCTATTTATTTGGAGTTCAAAACTTAGATTTAGTTCAAAAACATCTAAGGTTTCATATTATTTTCTCCACAGGTTAGCTTAAAAAGAGAATTTTCCTTTCAACAAAGAAATTCAATTTTTACGGCCAACTATTGTTCATTTGAAGAATAGCCAATCTACACAGAATTGGTTGATCTAACCCTCTCCATACTCTATTAATTAATATTTGTGATGGAACTCCAAAACACTTAACAATTCTTGACCCGAATTTTTTCCTATCTCAAAATCCATACACTCAACATTGTGATGCTCCGATATCAAACCAAGGTAGCAGTAACAAGGATTGGGTTGGGGAAGATGTAAGAAGATAATGACGAAGTAGATGTTGCAGAAGTATCCTCACACCGTGGTTGACGAAGAATAATGATGCAATCGTTCCTTAGGTAAAAGTAGTAAAGGCTCATGGTCTTCTCACCGTATGGAGAGGCTCTAATTACTCATTGTACTAAACCAAATAATGAGCAACAACTAGAGGTTATGGGAGTTGTGGAAGAAGGTTTTTCCTCGTACGAGGCGACAGTGCATCCAAGCTAATGGAAATTTATGAGAAATCTGAACATGTGTAGATACATTGAATAAGAATGTGCGTAGATGTGATGAACTGGGTTGGGTGTTATGAAGAAGCTAAACAAATCAAGCGAAGTGGTCGAGCTCGAGAGAAGACATAGTTTTTGAAGTACCAGATATCTACCATGATAGGAAAGGAAGAAGTTTGCATATCAAATGCATGGGGAGAAATTGTGTCAGCAGGGGAGAAATGGAAGGCCTGAAAGGTTGAAGAGTGTGGAGATGGTGAAGGTGTTTGTTCTCTAGGCATTGGGGAGCATGATGATGCGCTGGTAGCACTAGTTGAAAGCAAAGAGCAAGGAAGTAAAGTGCAGGTTGTGAGACAGGCACAGCCGCGCTTAGGAGGGCTGGCCATGCCTCTTTCACTCTGACTCCTATTCTGGATGTTGGTGTGAGGCGTGCCTCCTAGTAGTTGTAAAATTTGTTTTGTGGTTTAAGCGGTGGGATTATAATAGGCTTTCTTTTTCTTTCATTTGTCAAGTATCATATACAATAAGCATGTAAAAAGTCTCTAAAATTCTCTAAACCTCAAAAACTCATAGTTTAAGCATAAGGATTAGAGTGAAGCTTTGAAATTGTATGCAATTGGAGCTTGATGTACTATTGGATTATTCATCATATTAATCATAGGGTAAGGGTGGCTTTTTCCCATTCTCGGTTTCCACAGTATTTTATCTACTTTTACTCTTTAATTACTTCATATGTTCTTGGTTGTTGTTTGCTTGCTATCTTGTACTGCTTGTACTTACGTGTTGGTTTAGCTTGAGTTGTGGGGTTGATTGTGAACTTGTGCTAGCTCGTCTTTGGCCTTAAAAATTGGTCTTAGAGGACAAGTGTCTTCTTTGTGGTTTGTGGTTAGGGTTTGAGCTTAAGTTGTTGTTTCAATATCATTTGGTGTTTTAGGGTGTTTGAGGTTTAAATTATTAGTTTATAATTTTCAGATTTGTTTGTTTAAACCTAAAACTAAACATGGAAGATAGGAAGATGATAATCGAGAAGTTTGGATGGAGATTTGGCTTTCGGAAATGCAAATAGAGGACTATTTGTATCATAAATTAAAGGGGTCTACATTTACCTCTTGATGGTCAGAGACCGGACAGCATGAAGAAGACGGATTGGAGATTTTAGATAGACAAGCCTAGATGTTATTGGTGACATTGAGTGTGGCGTAGCTATGCTGTCAAGGATATAAACAACGAAGGAGGTGCTTCAAACATTGTTCAATATGTATGAAAACCCTCGGCATTAATAAGGTGTGTTTAATGCGACGTTTGTTTGAGGTCCAGATGAATGAAGGTGGTTCGGCCGCCGAACACATAATGAGATAGTTCAATTTTTGTCCCAACTATCAATCGGTCAATAATCAAGTTTGAGGATGAGGTGAAAGCCTTGATTTCTTTCTTCGTTCTAGGTCATTGAATACGGTGGTTTCCACGATTAACATCTTCGGAGAAAGCAAAGTGAAGCATGATGATGTTACGACTTGATCTAAGTGAAAGCTTGAGAATGAAAGAGTTGGGTAAGTCGTTGGGCGGTGCCTATTCTACTAGGGGGCGAGGAAGACATGCAAAGGAATCAAGGGGTAGAGTAAAGGGAGGAACAAATTGAAAGGAAAACCTGGCATTGTGTGTAGAATTGTGGTACAAAGGGAACATGCTAACGGGTATCTCCAAATCCCAAGAAGAGGGAGGCTTGGGGCAAACGGAACGGCGATGATGCAAGTACATCGGTTAGTGTGGCTTGCTTCGAGTGAAGGATTGCGGGGATGCCTTGGTTTAAGCGTGGACAGTCCAATTGAGAACTAGATACTTTATTCGGGTGTATTATTTCATTCTTCTTCGTGCAAGGAGTATTTTCAAAACTTCAAGAAGCAGAAGCTTTGGAAAGGTATATCTTGCGGATGTAATTCGTTGGAATTTGAGGGGAAGGGTAATGTTATGATCAAATTCAAATGGGATTTCTTGGAAGCTTGATAGATGTGAGGTGAGGAAAAATCTGATTTATGTGGGTCAGTTGGACTTAAGAAATTATAAGGGTCATGTCTTGCGAGGAAATTGGAAGTGTCAAATGGGGCCATGGTGGTTGCTTGGGGCATGAAGACTGGACACTTGTACACTCTGGGTGTACTAAACATGGTGGTTAAAACTACAGGTTGCGACTCAAGCTTTGGCATTCTTGGCTTGGTCAAATGAGTGAGAAGGGATGAAGTTGCTAGCTTCAAATGGTAAGTTGTCGGGTTGAAATCAATCAACAATGGAATTTTGTGACTTGTGTCTTCGGTAAACAAAAGAAGGTTTCTTTCACAAAAAAACAGTCCTTGAAAAAGGGAAGCTAGAACTTGTGCACATGATGTTATGGGGCCATATCCATCAAATCCCTTGGTGGTTCCATTATTTCTGTTACTTCTTGATGATCAACAGGAAAGTATGGATTTACTTCATGAAGCACAAGTCAGAATAAATGAGAGTTAAGACTTGGAAGGTGGAGGTGGAGAATGCTTCGGGGGAAAGATCAAAGCTATCAAGTCTGATAATGGTGGTGGGTTTGAGTTGCAAGCTTACAATTAAGGAGAATGACTTGTTTCGGAGAGGAGTTTCCCTTGAAAGACTGTCGAAATGGGTTACGAGCGGATGAAAAGGACTTGCTGAAGGGCAGGTGCATGAGGTTGTATGTTGGTCTACTTACGTGCTTTTGGGCGGATGCAGTTAATGTTGCGGCTTATTGATAAATCGTAGTACTTGGTGCCTTTCGATTTCATGATCCGGAAGAGAAATGGAGTAGGAAGGAGGTTCTTACTCAATTTGAAGACTTTTGTGTTGTGTTGCCTATTTGTAATCAAAAAGAGACAAGCTTGACCGAAGGCCATCAAATACTACTTCATTAGGCATTGTGGATCCTATATGTAGACACCTAAAAATGTCTCCCAAATGAGTAATCAATGATGAGTATACCAATGTCGCAATTAATTCGAACTCGAAAAATACGCAATTGAACTCGTAATGAAGCTCGAAATAGTGAGTACACACTCGAAATTATGATTCGGTCAAATACGAGGCAAAAATATTTTCTTTCGGTTTTTCTCGATAATCTCAAGGTTTTCAACAGGTTACACTGGCGATTCTCATGCTTTTTGTTTTTCATCATGTTCGTCACTTTTCTGAATCCGCCAGTATTTTTAAATTATTTTTCTGATTTTCTATGATTTTCTATGCAATTTTGCAATGCATTAAATACGCAGAATATGCAGAAAATACATGAATAATTAGAAAATACCGGAATGTTCTAGAATCTCTAGAAATATACTTTCTTGTGAAAGGAGGCATCTAGAAATCCGTAATCTTGAAAATCGAGACATATGGAAAGAATTATCCGAATTAAAATATTTAAGATTTTTGGAAAAAAAATACGGGAAGAACTTGCGTATTTACGCAGAAGCTGCGTATATACGGCCTCGTCGATATCGCAGTGCCTCTGCGTATATACGCAGGGTTTTTCTCCCCTCGTTCATTATTTCCCTCGTGCCTTATAAATACATGCCTGCCTTGCTCATTTTGAGACACAACGTTTTCGAGACACGTGCCACAGGTTCTCTCTCTCTCTTCATGTCACAAAATTGCTTTCACAATAACACATACAATGGAATCTTTTGCATCTTTTGATTCGTTTGACAGCGAAACAAGTTTAATTCTGAGATTATCACCTATAACTCTCTTTCACTTTTTTTAACTTGATTAACATTATTATGAGTTTTAATGTAATTTACAATGTAGAAACCGACTTTTGAATCGTCTTATGTAAAAGTAGGATTTATTCATGCTTTTAATTTCGTTTCGCTACCTTATTTGTTTCTCTACTTGTCAATACTAACGTTTTCTTTGTCTTAATTAGCAATTCAATCAAGGACATCGCTTTTAGTTTTTAAATTTTGTTGTATTTGCAGAACAAGGGTAGAGAAGATACATGTATTCATTATTTGATACTACCATTGTTTTCCATCGTTTTCGTCTCGCACATATTCTATACATCTGTTAATATTGCTTTAAACAAGACCGGAAATTATCGCGTAGCACAAAAAGTCAGATAATCATGGGATGGACGGTTTTCTAGCATCTTGTTTAATATTGAACCTAAGCAAAACGATCGCCTTGTCATTTGTAGAACGTCTCGTTTGTAATAATAGTAACTCACTAGTAATCTTTAGGGTAATGCGCTATATAAGGTTGGAATATGTAGATTGTGGTGACAATAATGTGGCTTAATTGGAATTACAAGACGGTAGTAGGCAGTAAATGCGCAGGATTGGGTTACTGAATTCAATCCGTACCATGTCCGAACCCGACGACTGGTTTATTGATTGACGTCGGGGCCATTGTTTTGGCACACGTTTTGGGCGTACGAAGAATAACCTTTTTAGGCACGGTGGCGCGACTCCCTTACGTCGACAACACTACCCCAGCCTCAACAGGCAGGTTCCGTGGCTCAGCCACGCAAAGCACCTCGATGTAGTACAAGCCCGGCGCATCCGCTATACTAGTCGCGAGGGCGCGGCCACGTGCCTAAATTGGCGACTTAACAGGGATAATCACGTTAGGTGAAGTGATCAGACTTTGAAACGCTCGTACAGTTTCAATCATCACGTGTATGTACCTTTCGAATAAGGTCGCGCTTAGGCTCCTTGGTCTCGCTATGCTATGTTTATGCTCTTGAGACTACATAAGGGGGATCACTTCAGCCTTGGCTGCAGTGGTTATGATCGATGGCTGGGAAGGTCCATCCGCGCCATGGCGTTGTGGCGTGTTATGATGCGTGTGCATAAGGGTGATTTGGCCATACATCGCTATTGCAGTGGTGAAAACTGGACCAGCTCTGCTCTTAGGCGTGTAACTCTCTAACTTACCTATGACCGATCATAGTTGACTTGTCATACGTCTTGTATATATGTGATTGTATGGGTCCCAGCCATTGTATATTCTGCCTTAACAAAACTGTTCCATATAGTCGCATGGTCATCTTTAGTTACAATCAATGCATTTAAGCCCATAGTTGACTTAGTTGACTATACCTTAGTCTGTGACCATCAGTTCACTAGAGGATTGCCTTCAAACTTCCACCTTAATCCACAGCGACTTGACCTTAGGTCATGACCTTGACACTAGGGTAGCACAGACTTT
The DNA here is from genome assembly GCA_008642245.1 of Bassia scoparia. Lineage (NCBI taxonomy): Eukaryota > Viridiplantae > Streptophyta > Magnoliopsida > Caryophyllales > Amaranthaceae > Bassia > Bassia scoparia. The sequence goes on from SNQN01006943.1 coordinate 18,285, forward strand.
GACCTTAGATTCAATAGGATGACCTTACCCTTCAGCCAACCTAGGCCGACTCTAGGCAATACCTAACACCTTAGGACATGTGCATACTTCCCACGTCATTTGGGTGCCCTTTTCAAAAAAAAAACCTAAAAATTCAAAAAACGAAGAAGGGCACCTTGCATTCATACATTCATCTCAGTGAAAGATGACATGGAATTAGGACATGCATTTGCATCTGCATCCATATGTTCAATAAGACAAGGAGGTTCTAAGGGTTTATTTTTTTTGAAAATAGGGGGTAAAGTCGTCTCCATAGCCCTTCTCGACCCGAAGAGTTCTTGAGCCTAAAACAAATCCAAACCTAGCCTCCTCCAACCTTCATTACACAGCCTATACACACGGTTATAAAAGGTGTGGTTGTAACTCAAACTATTTTAATTGTTCCATGAATTATGTAGGTTTTCATTAATGTTTCAATGTTTTCATTGCTTGGTGTTTCGTCTTTCATTTCATTTTCATTATTATATCACTGTCATACTAGATTTCTTATCCTTGTATAGCGTTCAAGGCGAAGATTCTTCGCTCGTTTTTCATCATTGAGACTAACATTTGTTTAGTTTGTCTTTATATAGCGATCAAAGGCGGAAGATCTGTTTTCGCTTTCGTTTACAAACTAACCTTTTTTTTTGCAGATTTTATGGTAAGATGGTTTGTATATATATTTTTGGAGTTCATATACTTCGCATATATATTGTTGTATCATTTGTATACTTTTGCTACAACGAGACGGAAATTATGAATCACTTTAAAAATCAGATAACTTGGACAACCGGTTTTGCACGTTTTTAACTTGATTAAATGCAAGTGGTTCACAATTTCTAGGGTTAGGTAAGTCTTTGTGCTAATAAAACACACTTCGTAGTAATCTTTTAGGGTTAGTTAGCTTCTAAGTGCGTAAAAGTTAAGGTTATGTTGCATTCAATAATCGTGATGAGAGGAATATGCAATGAGGACGGGGTAGGAGGCGTAGCGATGGGCGTGGCGAGTAAGGTGTAAGATGTGTTTACCGAGTGGGTCTTCGACCGCAGCGAAGCTAGGAGATGTACTTGGGTCAGAAGGTGGGGCGCATGTTTAATTTGTGCACCAAGGTTGGTCGGGCGTCCGTGAATAAACCTTTTAGTGAGGCTACGGTGGCGATCTTAGCTCGACCCACGTGTCATGTCGACGTAGCTACCCCAGGCGCTCCGGTGTGGCGCTCTGGGGGGAAGCCCAGCGCTATAAGCACCGTCGACGGAGTACAGCCACCGGCGCGGGTTAGTGGGGTGGGTCGTCTTGGGAGGGCGCAGCGCTCACTGGTCCACACTATAGGTTATAGGTTGTAGTGGTGTGATCCTAAGAGCGAAAGGTATTAGGATTGTGGACATTAACATTTGATGAGCAGTTTTTGGACAAGGACAACTTGTGGGAAAATCTGCAGAGAAGAGGCTCGGTGGAGCATCCGGGATATTGTGGGTGTTCGATCGGCGTGATGTTTGGAATGGGGGGTAAGCAGAGGAGAAGACTGTAGCCCTTTAACAACGTGTCCTCAAATAGGGTTATACTCTGGTGTTCAAGTGCGGTAGTCGGATGATGATGGCCATTGTAGATGATGTAGATGAGGTTGAGCCTCGAGCCGAGACTACCCACTGTCACAAAGAGAAGATTAGGAAGGGTATAGCTACCGGTTAAGTATTCTTCATTGGCAAATTACTTAATTGCTATAGGATTTGGTGAACCAGAATGTTATTTTGAAGCAATGTAAGGTTGGTAATCGAAAAAGTGGGAGCATGCAAGAGCGGGAAAATGACGCTCGTTGGACAGAATGAAACTGGTGATCTAGTTTGATGTTGCCTAAGGCCGAGGGCTCTTAGTTGAAAATGGATCTTTTGAGAGGATAAACAAGATGGTAATGTCGCGGTACAGGAAGCAGTCTTGTAGTGAGGGTTCTCACAAAGGGGGCATTGATTTCATGGATTTGCTCCGAGTGGTGAATGTTGACCCTCTTTAAGGATTTACTTGTGATCGGACTATGGAGAACAATGTTCTCTTGAGAAATGGATGTGCAAGACAATGTTCTTACATGGCGATTGAGGAAAATCTTACATGAAGCAACCAGAAGGGTTTCAAGTCTCAGGAAAGGAGGACTTCGGGTGTGTAAGCTTAGTTGCAGTCATATGGGTTAGCTCCTAGAAATGGTACAAGAAGTTGATAACTTCAAGTAGCAAATGGATTGTGAAACGGGGGATTGGTGTAGTCTTTGTTGTTTTGTCTGCGATAGGAAGTGGAAGGTTTGTGATCTACTAGCGTTTGTGTAATGTTGATCAATGCTTATTGGCGGGGGACTAGATGGAGGTCGTTGATCAAGTGACTTGGAAGGGTGAAGTGTGGTCATTGGAGCTTGAGGGATGGAGGTGGAATTTGGTGGAAGTCAACTATGAAGATGTTTATGTCATCTTTGGCATAGGTGAATTTCTAGAGACTTCTGGAGGCGAGACTTCCGGGTTGTCTTTAGAAGAATATGTCAAGAAGGTGCTCTGAATGGTTTACACATGGTTTGATGTCATAGTACGACTCTCTCCTTCTTCATTGGATGGTCAAATTAAGTAAAGAGATGTTCTTAAGGACAAAGGTAGGAAAGGAGGATGACTTTCCTTATTTCGTCACGTTATAGCATTGATGTATGCATGGTAAGCACCTAGACTGATCTTGCAGCAAGCAGGTGGCATGTGTTGAGTGAGATATCATGTTCAAATACGGGTGAAACATCTGAAGCTGTGAATGGTTTTGAGGTAATCAAGGTACTTGAGTATGGCTCTTACTTACAGGAGAACGATTTGTTCTTGAGGTTTGGTTGAAGCTTGGTTTGGGGGTGCTATGATTCAGTAACAACATCGGGGCATGAGTTACTATTAGCGGGACAACAATTAGTTGTTAAGCCAAGCTGCAGAAGTGTGTCTTTCAAATTCTACGATCTTCGAGACACACGTTTTCGAGACACGTCATCTCTCTCTCTCTCTCTCATTCACAAAATTCTTCCAAATACACATAAATAGATCTTTGCATTCTTTTGATTCGTTTAGACAAGCGAAACAAGGTTTAATTCTGAGATTACTCACCTATAACCTCTTTCACTTTCTTTAACTTGATACATTATTATGAGTTTTATGATTTACAACACAATGTAAGACCGACTTTGAATCGTTCATGTAATATTAGGATATTAATTCATGGCTTTTAATATCGTTTTCGCAACCTTTATTATTGTATCTCATCTTGCATAAACGTTTTCTTTGTCTTAATTAGCATTCAGATCAAGGACATCGCTTTTTAGTTTTTAAAAATTGTGTATTTGCAGAGACAAGTGAAAGAATACATAATTCATTATTATGATTACTACCCATTGTTTTTTCATGTTTTGTTTTGACACATATTCTATTACACTGTATAATTTGCTTAAAAGCCGGAAATTATGCGTATACATTAAATCAGATAAATCATGGCGATCGGTTTCTAAGCACCTTGTTAATTTGACTACAAAAAGCGTCGCCTTGTCCATTGTAGAAGTCTTTCGTTTTACAAATAGTAACTCACTAGTATCTAGGGCTAGTGCGCTAATAGTCAATATGTAAGTTGTGTGCATCCAATAATCGTGCTTAATGGAATTACATGAGACCGAGTAAGGCCGCTCAATGCGGGCCAGATTGGGTTTACTATTCCAAATCCGTACCATGTCCCCAACCTCCACGACTGTTACTTGATTGGACGTGGGCCATGTTTTGGCACCAACGTTTTGGGCGTCCGTGAATAACCTTTTTTAGGCACGTGGCGACTCCCTTACCGACAACACACCCCCAACGCACTCACGTGCAGTTCCGTGGCTCAAGCCCACGAAGCACCTCGATGTAGTACAAGCGTCGCGCCGCTATACGCGGGGGCGGCCCACGTCCTCATTTTGGCGACTTCATAACGGGATAATCACCGTTAGGTGAAGTGGACAGACTTGAAAAGTCTCGTAATTTCCATATAGTTGTATGTGACTTTCGAATAAGGTCGCGCCTTAGGCTCCTGGTCTCGCTATGGCATGTATGCTTGAGACTCATAAGGGGGGATACTACCTGGCGCATGTGGTATAATTGATCGCATGGCTAAGGAAGGTCCTATCCCGCCCTTGCCGTGTGTGCGTGTTCTAATGCGTGTGCATTAAGGGTATCTTGGCCATACATCGCTAATTGCAGTGGTGAACTGGACCAAGCTCCTGCCTAGGCCGTGGTAACACTCTCTAACTTAACCTAGACCGATCATGTTGACTTGTCATCACGTGTCTTGTATATAATGTGCATGTATGGCCCTAGCCATGTATACGTTTAGACTAACACACACTTTCATTATTAGTCCAGGTCATTTTTTAGTTACATCATGCATTTCAATAGCCATAGTGACTTTTAGTTGACCTCTACCTAGTCTGTGACCATAGTTCACTAGGACTTCGTCCTTCAAAACTTTCACCTTAATCCCACAGACTCTTGAACCTTTGTCATGACCCTGACCACTAGGGTTAGGCACAGACTTTGACCTTAAGATTACATTAAGGTGACCTTACCTTCAGCAAGTAGGCTGACCTCTAGGCTGACCCTACACCTTAGGACATGTGCATACATTCCCACGTCTTTGGTGGCCCTTTTCAAAAAAAAACCAAAAATTCAAAAAACGAAAGGGCACCTTGCATTCATACATTCATTCTAGAAAAGATGCCATGGAATTAGGACATGCATGCATTTGCATCTGCATCATATGTTCAATAATGAACCAAAGGAGGTTCACTAAGGGTTTATTTCTTTTTTTGAAATGGGGGTGAATCGTCTCCATAGCCTTGGCTCGACCCGAAGAGTTTGAAGCCTAAACCCATCCAACCTAGCCTTCCTTCCAACCTTCAATTACCATCAGCCCTAAACACCGTTATCAAAGCTGTGGTTTGTAACTTCAACTATTTAATTGTTCATGTAAATATGTAGGATTTTCATTAATGTTTTCAATGTTTCATTGCTTTGGTTTTCGTTCTTTTCATTCATTTTCATTATTATTATCACTGTCAATACTACGATTCTTATCCTTGTATAGGCGATTTCAGGCGCAAGATTCATTGGCGCTCGTTTTTCACATGAACTACATTTGTTTTATTTGTCTTTATTAGCGATTCAGGGGAAGCATTCGTTTCGCTTCGTTTTTCAATACTAACCTTTTTATGTTTGCAGATTTAGGGTAAGATTGGTTTGTATATATATTTTGGAGTTCTATATATGCATTATCATTGTTGTATCATTTGTATATATTTTGCTAAAACAGGAGGAATTATGAGAACACTTTTAAAATCAATTAAAACTAGGAAACGGTTTTTTAGGCACCGTTTTTAACTTGGATTCAATGCAAAGTGTCAAATTCTAGTACGGTGTCTACTTGTGCATAATAGAAACACACTTTCGTAATAATCTTTAGGGTTAGTACGCTTCTAAGGTGCTAAAAATGTAAAGTTATCGTGCATTCAATAATCGTGATGAATGGAATTGAATGAGACGAGTAAGGCCGTCTGCGGCGAATTAGGTTACAGATCTGATTCCGTACCACATGTCCCGACCCCGAACTGGTTAACTGATCAGACACGTGGGGCCATTAATTGCACACGTTTCGGGCGTCGTGAATAACCTTTATAGGCACGTGGCGACTCCCCTTACTCGACACACTACCCAACGACTCACGTGCGGCTCTGTGGCTCAAAGCCCACGCATAAGCCCTCGATGTAGTACAAGCCCGCGCGCGCTAAACGCGAGGGCGCGCACGTCCTAACAATATAGGTTATAGGTTTGGGATCCTAAGAGCCGAAAGTTATTAGGCATTGTGACATTCATTTGATGAGAGTGTACAAGGACAACTTTGGTGGAAATCTTGCAGAGAAGGCATCGGTGGACAGGAAAGGTTGTGGTGTTCTCCGGCGTGATGTTGGAATGGCGGGTAAGCAAAAGGAGAAGTACTGATGTCCAACTTACAACGGTGTCTCAATAAGGGTTTCATACTCTGTGATTCAAGGTGAGTGAGTCGGTTGATGAATGGCATCTTGATGCGATGAATGATGAGTTCGAGTGCGCCGGCTACAATCCACCAAAGAGAAGATTTAGGAAGGTCAATAGGCTATCGAGTAAGTTTTTTCATTGGCAAATTTACTTATTGCTAATAGATTCTGGTGGAAACCAGAATGTTATTTCTGAAGCATGAAGTTTGGGTAAACTCGAAAAAAGTGGGAAGCATGCAATGAGCGAGGAAATGAGTCGTTTGGAGAATGAAACTTGGGTGTTAGTGATTGCCTAAGGGCAGGAGGGCTCTTAGTTGAAAATCGGATCTTTTGGAAAGAAGGATAACAAGATGGTATGTTCCCGGTACAAAGCAAGTCTTGTAGTGAAGCGGTTTCTCACAAAGGAGGCAATTATTTTTCATGAGATCTTTGCCTACCGGTGGTGAAGTTGACCTCTTTAAGGAATATTACTTGTGATCGTGATAATGGCGAGAAA
>SNQN01006944.1:3730-17837 GCA_008642245.1 Bassia scoparia
CCAAACTGGTCCCTAATCCAACTAAGCGACGTCTGGCAGCTTTTTTCAACATGACTCCCAAGGCGTTCTTGGGCAGGTACTTGGGGGTTTTCTTTGACAAAAAGAAATTCAATAAGGACTCGTTTCATTTTCTTATCAAAAAAGCAGACAAACACCTCAATAATTGGAACACCAAATTCACCTCCAAAGCGRGTAAAACGGTCCTCATCCAAAGCCAATTATCGGCCCTTTCTTCTTACGCGATGACAACGACTAAACTACCGGCTACTACTTGCCAGCACCTGGACTCCATTAATCGCAATTTCTTTTGGAAACARAATYCGAATAAGCCTAACATCCCACTTGTTGCGTGGAYGACTGTTTGCACACCGRAATCACAGGGCGGTTTAGGGCTACKTAAAACAACARCAGTTAATACAGCCTTCCTGTGCAAGCTCGCCTGGAAGGTCCTCGCTGACCATACAAATATTTGGGTACGTACGATCCATCGGARATACCTACACACGAAAACCTTTTTTGAGTACAAAACGCAACYAGGGGATTCATTAATCTGGAAGAAGATTTGTAGTGTCCGACCTCTGGTTCTAAAAGCCATTCGTTGGAAATTGGGCAWWGGCTCCAATATTTTGTTCTGGCTTGATAATTGGGTTTTCCCTTCCAATCTTCTTCTTACACTGGATATTGAACCCGATTCAGTTTCGAATATAGACCTTACTRTTGACCAATGCATCTTGCCGGATAATTCTTGGAACGTTCCCTTTCTAATGACACGTCCCYGCAACTATTATACCTCACATTCTGGGGATCCCGATTCCTTCTAGTCCGGTCTTAGACGAACCCTGTTGGGGTTATTCCAAATCAGGGAAGTTTACACTTAAATCTGYGACTTGGCTTGCCCATGGAATGGGTTCACCCCAGGCCGCCTGGGAATTCAAATGGATTTGGAAACTCCCTGTCGCCCCGAAGCTCATGCTTTTTCTYTGGCAATTGCTTCACYATAGTACGCCCACACGGGATGTCTTATCCCTTCGGAATCTGGATGTCCCTCTTGAATGCCCCTTATGCCTCAAYGCTCCAGAGTCWCATAATCATTTATTCCTCYAGTGTCCGTCGATCCTAGCACTCTGGTCGCACCCCAAAAACCCTCCAGTGGTTCGRCCGTCTACCACCTCTCCATGGTCTTATTCCTGTTATCCGCMACCTCCATTCCAATTCCATTATAYGYTTGTGTAAATTTATTTACATACTATGGAGTATTTGGAAATCTCGTAACGCTGTCATTTTCCAGAATGCCGCTTTTTCCCCGTTGGGTACCTTTTTCCGAGCCTACTCTTCCTATGCCGAATGGTCGACCCGTATTTTGATGGATCTCACTACGACCGCCTCCCCACCTAACCCCCCCATTAAACGCTCACTCCTCGTTTCTTGGACGCCTCCCCCCTGATACTATTAAGTTAAACTTCGATGGTTCTGTTCTGCGTCAATTGGCGGCGGGCGGCGTGCTATTACGGGATCATCGGGGCTCTGTTCTGGCTGCTCGTTCTTACTCCTTTGGTTCTACCTCCTCATTAGTCGCTGAAGCATTAGCACTTCGTAATGGTCTATTACTTGCAAGGTCATTTGGTGTTCGAAACGTTCTTGTCGAAGGTGATAACCTGACAGTCATCAATATACTACGGGGTACCTTCTCCACCCTGTGGATAATTCACACTCTCATTGACGACATATCGACCCTTCTAGGCTCCTTTGCCACCCACCAATGTCAACATATCTTTCGGGAAGGTAACCGGTGCGCAGATTACTTGGCCTCTTTGGGGCATTTTGTCCCCACCCACCAAGATATAGATCCGTTTATGGACGCTAAGTTTTCCTTCTATCTGAACTTCGACAGGCTAGGTCTAAGTCTTGAGAGAAGACTGTCCTAGCACCTACAACCGTTCACTTTACCCATAAAAAAAATAAAAAATAAAAAAATAAGTCGTAAACGCCGTGATAAGAGAAATACAACACCAACACATAATAATTCATTACAATAGGCTCATTCCTTACTCCTAAATAAAACTACTCCGAATGCCAAGGCTCGTGAGGCAAAACACTAATTCATCTTTAAAGGCTCGTTCGACATTGTTGTGGTTTTCTATTTTTAATTTTTTTTTCGTAAAAAGTATGTCAAATATAACATATAAAAAAATAAAAATTACTTGAACATATTGAAAAAATGAAAAATTTGAAAACTAACAAAAAAAATGTAAACCACTTTTTTCTGATTTCTTGATTTTGATTTTTTGCTCTATCAACCTGTGAACTGGTATCGAGGGAAGCATTATTTGTACAACACAAGTACACACAAAGAAAATCATTAAAATTAAAACTTAATAAATTTAAATTTTCCTAGGCATTTGCTGACTGTTTAATGAAAAATCAGAATAACAAACCTAATGCTAAGCTGGTACGACTGTAACCAGGTTCAATCTACCTTACAATGAATAAGAAACAACTAAAAACATAAATAGAAACTAAACGAAAGACAAAAAGAAGAAAACAACACAGACATGGTGATGCGGAAAAACCCCATGAATAAGGGTAAAAAAACACGCGAGTGGCTAATGAGTCCACCAATCCACTTATATTCGATCAAGTATGTTCACAGTACAGGTTGGCGAATGCCAAGGGCCCTAGAGTACGTTCGCCAGTTACTTTTATCTCTCTCTCCTCGTAAATAAAACAGTATGATTTCATGTGATTGGGAATTTCCTTGCCTTTTCACCGTAGTACATATAGATTTTTCCTAAGTCTAACTGCTTCTGGAGCCTTCACGTCCTGATTTGTAGGGATCATCAACAACTTTGCTGGAATAACTGGTTGGACCGATTCCTCATGGAAACAGTTGTTTGACTGAAGGATATTCCCCATCGTGCTATTTTATCGGTGGGAGTTACACCTTTTGACTGCTTGAACTTGAGGACTTTCTTCCCTTTGGCTTTGTCCTGCGTTTGGGCCTAATGTCACCTTAGTGTTTGGCCTGGCTTCTCGTCCGTTGGAATGAACCTGCAGGTTACGGGAACTGTGACCGCACCTGTGAAACAGTCAAATGACACATTAACCTACGGATGACAAAGAATCTGGGTATAACAATTAGCCCTAACTTGTAATGGCGGAAGAGCAGGTTTCATCATGCACAAGTTAAATCTTTTCGAACAAACTATGCGTGTGACTTTAATTCCCTAGAATATCTTTGAATAATAAGATTTGTTGGTGATTTTTCGCAGAATCGAGGAGGTTAGTTCGAAATATTAATTTATGAGCAATAAATATCGAGAATGCTTCGAAGAATTTATAAGAGCTCAGGGCGCTTTCCTGGAAGAATCATCCGAACCGAAGTAATTTTTTAGGGTTTCACAGAAGTTAATTTGGGGCTTTTCGATCAGATCATTTTTTTCGAGTGAATTTCCTGTCTTGATTAGGTATTCTTTTCTCTTTCATTTTCCTTTCGATGTTCTTTTGTTTCATGGTTTTAAATGATTGCGAAGACGAAGAAATGGGGAAATCGATGACAAATCCGAGCAAGGCGTCACTTTGATGAATTGCCGGAGAATCAGTGCTTTAGCTGACTTTCCTCCGTCGTGCGAGGTGTTGATTCCTGTCTGATGAGCCCCATGTTCGCCGAGCGTGACCGCAGGTGACTGGCGTTGTCTTCTTGATATCCTTTAACATGGTTTTAGAGTTTCCCTTCCGCCTTTGGTCGTGATTTCTGGCTCTCCGTCGGTGTTCGCTCTGCCCGCCAAATGTTGCCTCTTTTCTAGGCGTATCTTGCTGGGTATTGAGGAAGAAGACTGGTTCGTGGGGAGGAGGAGTTTACCACACTAGCTGACTTTCTCTCGTGTTTACGATATTCAAGAGGCTCCGCTAGGCGGAAGGATGACTCTTAGATCTAAGTCGGGTTTGAAAACTAGTCAATGATGAGGGGAGTGAATGAATAGGGGATGGAAAACACGTTTTTTCTTTGGTAAAAGAAGGATCTTGGGGGAAGAGGAAGATTGGCTGATTGCTGGATGGAATTGGAAAGGTATGAGGTGGTGCTGTTTCACTTTAGTGATCCTTTTTCATTGATTTCCTTCTTACTTGTTGTTTTGCAGGTCCTAGACGTGGAAGTTGAGTAGTCGGCATTCAGGTGCAAGTACAAAGGTCAGGACTTGCCACTGTTGAGAAGGAATTTCAGATTGCTCCTGAGTTATTGTCAGCTATTGATTCAAGTAGGTAATCAGAAAAGTGTCTTTTTTAGAATCTTTTCTAGCTGTCAGGGTTCTTGACTACTTGGTTGGTCTTTTCAGGCGAGGAGAGTTCATTGAAACGGATGCCAGAGGAAGAAAGGGCAGTTAAGAGGAAAAGAGTTTGGGTAACTACGAGTTCGGTTGAAACCACGACAATGTGATCGGTGGTGGAATTCTAAGCGTTGGCAGGCCACCTGTTGTTCTTGTGATGGTGGATGTTGGAGGGGAACATATCTTTGCCTAGCAGCTTCTTGGGGTTCGGATGGAGTGGAAAGTGGGATTTGGCCTGAAGCTGGCCAGCTTCTGCTTCTCGGTTGAAGAAGAAGGAAACTGAGGTCTTGCTCAACCAGGGGATTGGGCATCTGCTCCAGGTACGAGATRAACTGTTTTCTGTGTGACTAAGTTATAGTCRATGGGTTCTCAGTTTTGTCTTTGATTGTTTTTCAGTCTTTGCAAGTGTCCCTGGTTGCCAGGTCYACGGTTCAGAACGTCGCGAAGTTGGAAGGTGAAGTGAAGGCTYTGAAAGAGAAGTTGAAGGCTACTGGTCTTGATAAAGAGAAAGCTCTTGCTGCTTAGAAGAAATMTTTCGACGTTGAATATGCTTTGAAGGTGCAGGAGGTTGAAGGCAAAGACTCACACATTGGAGAATTGAACAAGGAGATCAATCGTCTGAACGAGGAAGTGTTGGATGTGGAGTCGGTTGCTGTGTTCAGGGGAAGGGCTAAGATGGCTTTTGAAGTGTAACATGAAGGGGCTACCAGGGTGGACTGCAAGAGGTTGGTGGACAGGTATATAGCAAAGGTAGGTCCGATCAAGGACTTGTGGTCTGACAAGATGAAGAAAGAGGCAGAGCAAGCCGAAGGCAACAAGGACACTGCGGCTTCGGAGCGCAGAGAAGGCGTGGAAGCTGAAGGGGACAATCAGGAAGGGAACCTGAACGATGCCAGCAAGGAGAGCACTTCTGTCACTYAGAGGTCCAAGGGGTCCGTTGAGATTGTCGAGGAGACTCCTTAGCTTAGCTCAGTGCTTTCAATGGTAGTTTAAAACATTTCGTCCTAGGTTTACCGTTGGTCTATAAGCCAACGTGTCTTTTGTATAAACGTGATCTTATGAACGTTGTTTTTACCACTGGTCGTTGGGCCAAGTGTGTCTGACTTTGGTTTTTATGACACCTTTTGCTAAGTAAATAAATGCTGCGGTCTTTAGTATTTTGATGCATGTCAGTGTTTACTTTGTTAKCTTTTGCTTAGTTACTTAGTAGTGGTTGTGAYGTATGGAATTTCATATAATTGTAACTGATGTACCTGTCTGATCARTGGATTATGGCGTATGTGAACTGTCTAAACCTGACGTGACTGGTGTTCGAATTCACCGAATCTGGTGATCGAAGCTGGGAACCTGGTGTTTTGAAYCCTTCGATCCTGGCGATTGAAGCCATAAACCCAGTGAGAAGGCCTRTTGAACCTATTGAACCTGGCGTCAAAGCCCTTTGAACCTGGCGTTAGAGCCCCTTGAAACTGGCTTTAGAGCCCTTCGAACCTRGCGTTAGAGCCCCTTGAACCTGGCGTTAGAGCCCTTCGAACCTGGCGTTAGAGCCCCTACAGGTTACTGGGTTAGCTTAGTACCTTGTATACGAATTTCAAATTATTAACGTTGTAAATACTTACGTGTGAACTAGAAGTAGTACTGCTTCAAATTGGTTGCGTTCCAGCATCGTTGAACTGGGACGCCTTCGAGGGTGATTAAACGGTATGCTCCGTTGCCTATGACKTTTTCAATCTGGTATGGTCCTTCCCACTGGGTGCCTAGCTTGCCTGCGTTGAGTTCTTGGGTATTGGYGAAGACTTTCCTTAGAACCCAGTCACCGGGTCTGAWCACTTTTGCCTTCACGTTCTTGTTAAAGCTTCTCGGTACTATGCCTTGGTACGCTGCCAAGCGTATGAGGGCATTGTCTCTAAGCTCCTCGATTGTGTCCAAATCCCTGGCTAGCTCTAGGTCGTTGTCGTCAGGTGTAGTTAGGTCGTATCTGGTGGAAGGTGTACGCACTTCAGCTGGGATTACGGCTTCGCACCCGTAAACAAGGGAGAAGTGAGTGTGTCCCGTAGATGTCCTAGGCGTGGTCCTATTGGCCCAAAGTATTCTGGGTAGCTCCTGCGTCCATTTTCCTTTGGCCGCTTCCAATCTTCGTTTGATACCGTTGATGATGAGTTTGTTGCTGGATTCTGCCAATCCGTTTGCTCGCGGATACTTGGGAGTGGACATTGTAAGTGTGATGTTCCATTCTCGGCAGAAGCTGCGAGTTTTGTCGCTTATGAATTGCGAGCCGTTGTCGCAAATGATCTCTGAAGGGATTCTGAAACTGTAGATGATGTTGGTCCGGATGAAGTGAATGACTTCTTTGTCTCGGATCTGGCTGAACGCTTCGGCTTCGATCCACTTAGAAAAGTAATCCGTCATGGTGAGCATGTACACACGTTGTCCTGGGGCTTGAGGTAGCTTGCCCACTATATCCATTCCCCACCTCATGAAAGGCCTTGGGGTTAGGAGAGGATGCAGCTGTTCCGCTGGTTTGTGTGTCATATGTTCGTGCTTCTGACACTTGGGGCATCTCTTCGCGTAATCATGTGCGTCTTTTCGGATGGAGGGCCAGTAGTAACCGTAGGTGAGTATTTTGTTGGCTAGTGATCTTCCTGCAGCATGGGCTCCGCATTCATCGTCATGGAATTCTTGGAGGATCTTTGGCCATTCGTCTTCGGTTAGGCACCTTTGCATGAGCCCCTTGGTTGATTTCTTGAATAGGACTCCATGAATGACTGAGTACCAGGATGCTTTGAATTTCAGCTTCCGTGCTTCTAGCTTGTCCTCTGGCAAGGTGTCGTCCATCAAGTATTCCAGGATGGGTTTTGTCCAGGTGCTAGCTTCGGCTTGTGATGTGCTTAGAACATGGTCCTTCTTAGAGATCGCTGGGTTGAGTAGGTGAGCTACTGGGACGGATATGAATCTGGATTTTCTGAGGGCGGATCCCAAGTTGGCCAACGCGTCAGCTTGCGAATTTTGATCTCTGGGAATCTGGGTGATTTTAAATGATAGGAACTCGGATGCTTTGGCCTTCGCAACTTCCAGGTAGGCTACCATCTTGGAATCTTTGGCCGCGAATTCTCTGTTCACCTGGCTAGCTACGAGCAGGCTGTCGCAGTATGCGTTCAGGTTGGTTGCTTCGAGGTCTTTGGCTAACATCATACCTGCAATCAAAGCTTCGTACTCCACTTCATTGTTAGTGGCTTTAAAATTACAAGTAATAGCCTGGACTATCTTGTCCCCCTGTGGCGACTTCAGGACTATACCTAGGCCGACTCCCCTGATGATCCGTCTACGTATAGGTCCCAAGTGCCCTTACCTGTGACTTGGTTTATCTGTTCAGCTTCAGCTTTCTGCTCTAGGTCAGGACTGAAGTCTGCCACAAAGTCTGCGAGGGCTTGTGATTTTATCGCCGTTCGTGGATGATACCTGATGTCGAAGCTGCTTAGTGATATTGCCCATTTGGCCATTCGTCCGAACAATTCGGGTTTCCTGAGCACAGCCTTCACAGGATAGTTAGTCATTACAACTACAGGATGGAATTCGAAATAATGCCTCAACTTCTTAGATGCAGTCACGAGGGCTAAAACTAGTTTTTCTAATGAGGAGTACCGCGTTTCTGCATCTAGGAGTGATTTGCTGACGTAGTAATGTAGTATATTGGAAGCTGTTGGCTTTCAGCTTCCCGGGTTAACACAGCGCTTATCGCTTGACTGCTCAGAACTAGGTATAGCTGCAGCAACTCACCTGGTTCCGGCTTTGTAACCAAGGGGGGTGTCATTAAATACCGTTTCAGCTCTTGAAGGGCCACTTCGTGGTCATCAGTCCATTGGAAACCTTTATTTTTTCGTAGAACATTGTAAAACAGATGACACTTGTCTGATGACCTCGAGATGAAACGGTTCAATGCGGCGACCCTACCGGTTAACTTTTGTACCTCCTTCAGGTTGGTTGGCGATCTGATGTAGATCACGGCTTTGACCTGATCTGTGCATGCATCTATTCCACGTTGTGTGATAGTGTAGCCTAGGAATTTACCTGCATGGACTCCGAAAGAACATTTAGTAGGATTTAATTTCATTCTGTGTTTTCGGAGTACCTGGAATGTTCGTTGCAGGTGCGCAATGTGATCGGTTGACAACTTCGACTTCACCAGCATGTCATCGATATACACTTCCATGGTGTCACCTAGATAATCTTGGAACATCTTGTTTACTAACCTCTGGTACGTGGTACCTGCGTTCTTCAACCCGAAGGGCATCACTTTGTAGCAATATACGCCTTTGTCTGTTATGAATGCGGTTTTTTCTTGATCTTCGGGATGCATGAGGATCTGATTATACCCTGAATATGCGTCTAGGAATGTCAACATTTCATGTCCAGCTGTAGCATCTACCATAGCATCAATGTGGGGTAATGGAAAGGGGTCCTTGGGGCACGCCTTGTTCAGGTCGGTGAAATCGATGCATACTCTCCACTTCTCGTTTTTCTTGCTGACGACGACGACGTTAGCTAGCCATTCAGGATACTTCACTTCGCGGATCTTACCGGTTTCTAACAGCTTCTGTACTTCTTCATTAATTATCCGGTTCCTTTCGGGTGCGAATTTTCTTCGTTTCTGCTTCACCGGTTTCATGGAGGGGTCTACGTTCAGCTTGTGTGTGATGATTTCTGGGTCGATGCCAACCATGTCTTCGTGCGACCAGGCGAAACAATCTTCGTTTGTTTTGAGAAATTCTATGATATTGTTCCTTTGTTCAAGTGACAGGCTGGCTCCAACTTGTACCACTCGATCTGGCCTTGCTGGGTTGAGCACCACTTCATCTAATTGGCATTCTTTCGGCTTGGGTGATGCCGAGCCCAGCTGTGATTGCTAGATGGAATCCGCCTTCGCACAACAAGAAAACTAGCCATTATCGACCGTGCGAAATAAACCAAAAACGGTCGGTAAAAATGCGGAAACGGTCGGTAATAGGTTTACCGACCGTTTACGGTCGGTAATCGACGGTCGGTAATTGTACGGTCGGTAATTTATGGTTTACCGACCGTTGAACGGTCGGAAAAATATTACCGACCGTTTTCAGCAACAGACGTTGATTTGCGTCCATCTGAAACGGACGCAAATTACCGATTGTCTCCGATGGACGCAGATTACCGACGGCCAAACGGTTGGTAATGTGGAAAATTTGCGACCGTTAGCAGTCGGAAACCAGCTTTCAAGCCACATTATTGCCGAAATAAAAATGAGATTTTATTATTACCGACCGCCAAACGGTCGGTAAAAGTCAACTTTTCAAAAAACTTTGACTTTACCGACCGTTTGGCGGTCAGTAAAGTTGAACCAAAAATTTTAAAAAAATTAAAATTGGGACCAGTTGCCTCTAAATGGGCTTTTTGGCTCCAATTTAATTCCATCAAATGCGTCAGAAACTCATAACATCATCCATCTTGAATTACAAAGTGAATCCTAATTATTATTGATATAAAAATTACAATGTACAAATATACAATTTTTATAACAACTAACTTTCTTCAACAAATATACTTGAGTTCTTCACTTCACGGTGCAATCCATCATGCCATCACCCTTTAGTTTTTTAGATCTTCCACTGCAAGTCCATTCACCAAGAAAACAAGAAAGATAATAAAAATCAGCAAGGAAAAAAACTAATCAGAAAATTAATAGAAGAAAAATACACTAATTAATAGCAAAATAATTAAAAAATTAATCAGAAAATTAATAGTTTTTTTAAAATACACATCAGATTAGAAAAATTATAATCATATTAGAATAGAAAAGAAAAATTCAACACAGATGAGATCCAAAAAAATTTGACGGACTGGACATACTTCCTTTTTCATAACAAGTAAAACTCTTAACTAAAAGAGTGCATTTCATGAAATGCTTCTCATCAGAATCTCCTGAAATAACCGAGCACGCATTAGCCATTATGTATTCTTACAACACCTTCAGAAACACAGATTTTGGAGAATAAAGTAATCCCACCTTAATTTAATTATCGAGTAAGGAATATATACAGACGATTAGTAATGGAATTAATCAGTGGTTAGTCGTCACTTCGAATTCGTATAAAGGGATTCAATCTGTGTCACCCTTTTGCCTTCTTAATCTGGGTGGAATTACCAGAACCCCCTTCCCCGACCTACCCAACCACCAGAACCCCCTTCCCCGACCCACCCAACCACCAGAACCCCCTTCCCCGACCCACCCAACCACCAAAACCCCCTTTCCCTGACCCACCCAACCCTCGAACCCACCCATCGAACCCAACCCCTCGAACCCACCCATCGAACCCACCCAACCCTTTTCAGCCCCTTCCCTGACCCACCCAACCCTCGAATCACCCTACCCTTGAACCCTCGAATCCCTTTCACAACCACAAAACATCCAGAAAAATTTAGATCTAAATGAAATAAAAAAGGCAAAACTAAAATCAAACAAATTTTTTTAGATCTGAATTAGTTTTGAAAAGGCATAAAACTTAAAGAAAATAAAACCTACATCTAAAACGAAGAAAAAACCCGAAAAAATGAAGGAACAAATTAGATCTGAGATGAAATTTTGTAAGAATAAAAAATAACGAAAGAATATAAAAAATCTTATAAAGATTAACGAAAAATCAGAGAAAAAAAGGGAGAAACAAAACCTGAGAATCGGTTGTGATGGCGCGGCTAGGGCACGATAGTGATGGCGCGGCTAGGGCAAGGTTGCGATGGCAGTGATTGCGATGAAGCAAGTGAGAGGAGGAGGGTTGCGAGGCGGAGGTTTATGGAAGATTGAGGAGAGAGAGCGATGAAATGAGGAGAGAGAAAAGAAATGAGGAGAGAGAGTGAGTAGAGGAGTCAAATGAGGAGATAGTAAGGATATGAGAATAAAAGAGGAGAGAGAGTATGTTAGTGAATGTAAGTATGTAGCATATGGTCGACCATATGGTCGGCTTGGAGTGGTTTTAAAAAATACATTTAACGACCGTCGACGATCGGTAATGCCTATTAGGCGGTCGGTAAATTTATTTTTAAGTCAAATAAAATGTTTGACTATATTACCGACCGTTAAAACGGTCGGTAAAAATGATAAACAGACGGTAATTTCCGTCCATTATAATAAATGGTCGGTAAATATATTAAAACGGTCGGTAAATTGCGTCCTATCAAAAACGGTCGGTAATATGACATTTTCCGACCGTTTTCGTGACGGTCGGTAAAATCTGTCGTTAATAACGCGGATTCTTGTTGTGTCGGCTTCATATTCTGGCTGTAGCATTCTCTCACAGTTTTTCTTTCTCCTTCGATCATGAGTACTCCCCAGGGGGATGGGAATTTCAGGACTTGATGGTAGGTGGACGGGATCGCTTTCATTTTATGTAGCCATGGGGTACCAAGTATGATGTTGTATGCCGAGGGACAGTCTACGACGTTGAACCTGGAGGTGATGTTTACACCTTTGGCCCATGTGGCAAGTGTGACTTCTCCTAGGGTGTACTGAGTTTCTCCACTGAACTCGACGAGGGCTCTTGAATTCCTGATGATATCTGCCTCCTGCAGCCCCATTTCCAGGAACGCCTTCTTGAAAATGATGTTGGCCGAACTGCCATTATCCACTAACACCCTCTTCATACAGAAATTGCTTACATATAGTGAGATAACAAGGCTGTCATGGTGCTCAACTCCTTCCAAGTCACCTCCATCGAAGGTGATGGTCATGCCACGCAGCTTCTTCTCTTGCTCGGACATCAGACTTTCAGGTACGATATGGTTCACAGTGGCGCTTCTGGTGAACCTCTTAGCAGCTGAATAGGTGAGACCACATATCTCGGAACCACCACATATTACATTGATCACTTTCGCATTGGAGGGAGGTGGTGGAGGTCCACCTGATCTATCCTGCTTCGGATTCTTGATTCCCTTACCTTTCTGGTCCAGGAGATGATCTAGGAGTCCTTTCTTCAGTTGCCAAGCGACTTCTTTCCTCAGAGCCTTGCAATCTTCGGTTTGGTGGCCATGATCATTATGATACCTGCACCACTTGGACTTGTCTTTTGACTCGTCTGGGCGCTCCGATTTCCTGGGCCACCTGACTCCTTGACCGATCTCTTTCAGAGCATCCACGACTCCGGCTTCATCTATGCAGAAACAGTAGCTGGACAAGGGCGGATATTCCTGACGCTCTCTTGGGGAACCTGTATCCTGCACATCAAGGAAACATTTTGTACCTGTTGTCGGCTAGAGGAAGCCTGGTCCTTCCTCTGGTAAGGTTGATGTCTCCATCCTCCTCGGAAAGAGTCCGTCCTTCGTTCAACTCGGGGACCATTCCTGGCCGCTTCATCTTCTTCGACTCGGACCTCCGCTAGTGTCCTCGACTGCACTTCATCAAAAGTTTGACATGGATAACGAGTTAGTTCATAATACAAACGAGAATTATATGTTACTCCCCTTCGGAAAGCTTCAATAGCGGTTGGCAGATCCAGGTTCGGGATGTGGATCATCTCCTTGGTAAATCGGTCTAGGAAATCCCTGGTGAATTCTCCAGTCTTCTGAGTGAGTCGGTATAGATCGCTCGACTGCTTCTTCAGGGTCCGGCTACTGGCAAACTGCTGATAGAACTTGTTCACTAGGCTAGAGAAGTTCGCGATGGAACCGGGCTTCAGGTTAATCAACCACTGCAACGCAGGTCCGCATAGAGTGGCTCCAAATGACCGACATATTGTGGCTTCAACCTGTTGGGGGGGAATTGATAGTTGCCATATTCTCTGTTTGTACTGGGACACATGGTCTACTGGATCGCTGATGCCATCGTACAGCTTCGGCATGGCAGGGATGTTCAGCTTCCTAGGGATCCTGGTTCGTGCTATCTCGTCCGAGAAAGGGGATCTCGCATATCCGTCTTTAGCTTCCATAACCATCGGGGTGTGAGGTCCAGGTAGCTTGGTTAACAGTTTCATAATCTTCCTGTTCTAGGCCTCCAAGACCGCCATCTTCTGGTTGTCGGGATCTGGGTTCGTTTCAGAGTCTTTGTTCTTTTCCTAGTTCCGTGGCTCTTCCCATACTTCCATGTCGGAATCAGAGCTGTTGGTTTTTTCCTCTTCCAGGTCTCCCATGAGGGGTATATTCTCCAGGTTCCGTCTTCTGGAGGTGTGGCTGCTCTTAGCAGACTCCAACTCCTTGCGTACGGATTCTAGGGATTCTTTGGCCGTCTGGGCGTCGGCGGACAGTTGACGAGCCTCTTCAGTAATTTTTTGATTTTCCTCCTGGGCTTGGTTCAAGGCTTCTTGCGTCTTGCGCAACATCTCTCTGACCTCTTCGAGCATTTGCTCTTGAGACTGATTGGACTATGAATGACCTAACTGACTACCGTTACCTACCATTTTTTTGTTCTTTTTTGAATAAACGAGCATACAATAGAAAAAACAAAAACCTAGTTACAGCCCCACGGTGGGCGCCAAATTGTTTATGCAAAAATCAGATAACAACCTAATCTAAGCTGGTACGACTGTAACCAGGTTCAATCTACCTTGCAATGAATAATTAATATAAACAACTAAAAACATAATAGAAACTAAACGAAAGACAAAGAAGAGAAACAACACCAGACATGGTGACGCGGAAAAACCCCATGAATAAGGGTAAAAAACCGCGGGTGGCTGTGAGTCCACCAATCCACTATGATTTCGATCAAGTACAGGTTGCGAATGCCAAGCCCTAGAGTACGTTCGCCAGTTAACTTTTATCTCTCTCTC